>JAHZMU010002594.1:0-67623 GCA_027743725.1 Rambutsinella grinnellia | reverse complement strand
CATGAGGGTCGCGACGTCACAACCCTCACTTTTTTGAACATTTAGCATGAGCCCAGTACTGTTACTCAAAAATATCGTTCAAAACGAGAATTTTTCTGCTTGACCTTATGGCCATGTCCACAGGTTGAACAATTCAAAGTAATACGGAATGAACGCATCAGATCCAAGTTGAAGCTTAATAAACTTTACTAATGTCATTTTTTAATGAGTCACTATACAGCTTCGGGACAAACAGAAGCAAACTTGAACCTGAGCAGTGAGAATGGCTTCGTCAAGTTTTTATATGCTATTAAATGGCGATGAGATAAAAAGTTTCTTGCTTATCTCATGGCCAACTTGTGGAGAACAAAAAGACTTGAGTTTTGGCATAATCGCTGCCTTGAAGTTAGTGCTCATTTTAAAATGTTTGGGTATAAAGAACATAATGAATAATGTGCATAAATTTGATAAGTTATTGACTGTATATTAATTGCAAAACTGGAGAGTTTTTCTGCTTTTAAATACGGGATGACTTGTAAAAAGCTTACGAAGGGTCTGATCTCGATGACCATTTGAAAACAATCAATTAATATTATTAAAATAGGCGAAATATCAAATTAAATATGATCATACATTTTTAAAGGACACCTTTGACGAAAGAGGAATTGGCACTGAATATTTCTGTGATTTTTTAAGATAAGACTTACCAAAACATGTTTTATACATTTTAAATAGAAACTATTTATCCATTCAATTGTATCAATGCGTTCGTTCTTGTACTTCAGCTTAGACTTGTTTCCGTCTCATTTTTCAAGGTAAGGTTGGAGAGAACAAGTGTTGTTTGCAAGAGTTTGGAAAAAAAGTAGAGACTAAACTGGAAAGGTTAAAAACTTTTTATCACCAACCCAAATTAATTTTATCAAAGAGTCAGAATCACTTCAATAGCACTATCAGAATACGATTAAAACTTGTTGACGAGTTGAAATCGACCGTGCATTTTCTCCGTCTGGTGAAAACTGTTGATTCACATTAGAAGAAATTCATAAAAGTTAAATACTTTAAAAACTTTGCACTTCTTGACAATTACGTCATCACTTCTAACTAAACCGCTTTTGGCAAAAGCCTTTTGCGTATAAAAACGAGGTACTTTGAACTGTCAAGAGATGTAATCCGACACAACATGATTTTTTAACTCTGGGCAAAAATAACTGAGGTGGGAAGATATTATAAGAACAAAGACCTTTCGGCATGTGCCCATCCAAGACTAGAGAAGAATTATGATCTCTCCTCTCTTTTCCAAACCTAATGGCTAGAAGTGAAATGGAGTTTTAAAATAGTCTTCTCATATGCCTCCACTAATCAGAAGCAGTTGAAGCGAGAATATGAAACAAGAAATTTCAAGTTATGCAAGATAAAACGACATGGATGCATATAGCATTATAATTTGTCCTGTCATGAAAGTTTCATGAAGTTTTATTAGCAAATCTGTAACAATTTTCACTTCACAGAGTCCACTTCAGAGACTCCCAACAACTAAAGCCTATCGGACGGAGTCATAGCTTAAAACGTTAATACTAATTACAAGTCTTCCAATGAATAATTTCATATCAATTTTTGCTATATGTTTAGAGCACTCAAAGAAGCTGGAATAATCTCAGTTCGATAGGTAACGTAAGAAGTAGTAGAATTACACATGAAAGCAAAGATGACAAGATGATGATGCAAAATTATTTTGCAGAATGCGAATTTTTACTTACTAGCTGGGAACATAAGGACTAGCTTTGGGCATATCTAGTTTTCGTAATAAAGGCCATTTTTTTACTATAGTCCTACAAGGAAAATCTTAATTTATTAATATTCGCTTCTCAACTTCATAAGTTGACTTAATTAGCCAAAAAACAGGAGTTGGAGAGAGATGCGTTCGCATTCGCAAATAACTAACTTAAGTCAAACAGAGGACGAGGACAAATTCTTCTGCAGGCATGAGCGAATACTGCTAACTCGTCCAAAATCTGAATATTCAATCGTAAAGAGAATTCAACACAGGTTTCGCCAAAGGTGATTTAATTTTACATAATTTTCTCTACTCAAGTCTATTTATACAGCTTTTCCTCGTATTGTTTTAGCTTTGCATTTAAACGATGCTTAATCCACCTGACCCGAGGTAGATCTCCGAGTATTCTAGAGATTGATGTAACCACCCCCAAAAAAATAACATTGTCATAATCATTTCATAAATTATAAGTTGGGCAGTACGGCAAGGCGTGAATAAGGCCATTTATCACATGAGCGACTACAACTGGTTAGGAAAATTACATCGTTTGCTTATATCCAGTAAGTAGCTGGTACAGTTTTTTTGGTAAAATTTATTTATGACATGGAATATATTGACAGAACTGATTTCAGTTCATAGTCTTCTGAAGAAGAACCAGTTAGAAGCGGAGTGAAATACGAGGTGATTTTTTTCGTGATAATCATGATTATTTTTAGTTTGAACTTGCATTTATTGCCTTACCATTTTATGACCTGTAGAGTGGCTCACTCATCTTCTCACTAATTTATTAAATTAAGGTAAGCATTAAACACGTCTCCTTTAGAAAAGTAGACGATGAGGTTCCAGCAATAGCTTCAGGCGGCAACTAACGATTTTATTGTATTTTGTCGTTTCAAATTTTGCAGATGGACAAGGGAAACTTTCACTAATACATGTCTTATAGTACAAATGAATAGCTTCAAAGCCAGCAAAATCCAGAACTTGACCAATTTATACACGAATTTTGTTAGATGAACTGCTGGAATCGGTTCCATTGTCCTTATTTAATAAAATCACAATAAGATACATCTTTTTCTTTAAAGTAATTAGTACAATCAAAGTCAATTAAAAGATCACTTCCACCACATGTCACACACCGTAAACAAATGATGCGTGCCTCCTGATAGAACGCTCATCTTATCAGTACTTCCGCCTCATAATATGCACTTGAAAAACAAAACAAGTTAAGAAGCTTCCCTTTGTAGCATGTGGGTCAGTTAGGCTAACGGAATGTCTATCATCTCTAGCATAAATACCTCATATCACAAAGAAAAAATCATATGAATTATCATCGCTCTTATAAAAGTGATTAATAGGCAATAAGGAAATCTGTTTTCTGGACTTCCATGATATGATTAGAGTATTTTATTTTCCATGTAAGGTACTTATTAGCGTTGTAATGTAAAGGTCAGATTGTATAGGGAGCTCAATAGAGTAGTGAGGAGGTAAGGATTTCATCGCAATCCAATTGCAATCCAATTGCTTCAGACCTAATTTGATTCTGGACTAAAATAGGTAATATGCATAATGCGTTGCGTAAGAGCATTAGTTTCCCATTTCATACGTCTGACGTCCTTTGAGACAAACAAAATCAACTATTTATATCAAGCAAGCATGTCTGATGGTCGTGTGGGATTGAGAGAAATGAAAAGACCAAAATTATAATGCGTGGGAAGTTGGATAAGAAACGGAAGAGGGGAAAGTTTTCCCGTAGTATTAGTCAAAGGGTTCATTTCTTGCAGCTGATTCTATGTATCCCATTCATGTGAAGATTTTGAGGGCTCTTTCCAGTTGCACTTTTCCTGGAAAGCTACACACTTAATTTGAAGAGAGCTTCCGTTTGCTTCCATCTGGAAATGTGGTTTGTAATAAATATTTAATAAAAAAATATTTTATTAAGCAAAACAGTCGTAACTCAGAGTTGAGATTATAAACTTAAGCGTACCTCTAAAGTATATTATTGATTATCAAAAGCAACTGTAATTATTAGTGCAGATATGTTTATTATGTCAATAATTTATAGATATGAGGACTATCGCTCTTCCAAATGGGCAACATAATTCAGGATTAGGAACAATTCTTAACAGGTAAACAATATTTTATAAATAACAATGTTACTAAATTGCTCAAATAAATAACTTGTACGCTTTATTTTTTAGGATTTGATCCTAACGAGAGCAAAGATGTATCGTCCGTTACAAGATGTAGCGTCCGATTTTTAAAGAATGGTAATGGTACCAATCGCATTGTCACACTGACAATGCCAAGCTTGTTTGTATTCAGGACAAACTTAATCGGATCGGGGCTGGATTTTCATGATTTCTTTAATTTCTAATGGATTCTGACGGAATTACATTAGGTAAGTCACGATTTTAAT
The DNA here is from genome assembly GCA_027743725.1 of Rambutsinella grinnellia. NCBI lineage: Eukaryota > Metazoa > Arthropoda > Collembola > Entomobryomorpha > Entomobryidae > Rambutsinella > Rambutsinella grinnellia. The sequence continues at coordinate 63,454 of JAHZMU010002594.1, read as the reverse complement.
ATTTACTAGTTACTACATTAACATTGTATGTTGGCTTCTCTACGCCATCTTCACCCTTCATTAAAGACTACACAATACTACACATCAAGGATAAATAAGTTTTTACACAGAATTCCTGTGACAGGAATATCTTTTAATTTAACCTAATAAACGAGTCGGTCTTAAATGAGTATCTTAAAATATAGGACAAGTTACTAAATATACGAAGAAATTACTTAGAACATCATTTCTGTCTGACGACAATGAATTGCTCATTGACTTATCCGCTGTTTCAATCACCGCTCCCTTTCTGCAACCAGGTAGTGTTTGAAGTTCCACTTCAGGTGTATTCAGGTAATGTGCTGTAATTATATGCAATTACATCACCTGAAAGTGTGAATAATTTTGAAAGAATTTTTAAATTTAGTTGTCGACACTTGCCTGATAAATCTGTCATCATATCGTAAGGGAGAACCTGCTCATTAACAAACTTTGATGCAAAGTAAATGTAGGGTTTGGCGAATCTTCTTTAAATACTATTCTTAATTTTAAGGCATAGACGCTTCAAAAGGCATTCGATAAGTAATATCGTCAGGCTGACAAAGACTCAAACTACTCGTAGGCTTTACGAGTGTTCAAAATGGTATTTGTCTTCCATTCTTTAAAATCCACGCCCCGCCACAATTCATATAATATTAACACGGACCAAACCAAACACCAAAGCCGTTTCACTCCACTAACTTACCATATTTCCAACAATATGATATGGGAATTCTAACCCCTTTTTAAACTCTGGCTTTCAACGAAATATATGTCTTGTTTTCTATTTGGATTGTGGATTGCAGTATTGCACCATAATTTAAATACATGATGTTAATGACATGATGGTCAATGCATGAATGAGAGAAATTACTACATTGCAGTGCAACAGACCAAATACTAGTATCCTTCTCTATAACCTTCCGGTTCGGTATTGTATAGATGTTATCAAACAAAAGTTCAGTTATGTCCGTCCTAACTTCCTGTAATTATAGAACAATATCAATGATTCGTTTTGTCTTGATATGTTTGCAAACTTTGGGAATCTATTTACTAGTAAAACAGTATATTTTCAAATGTGCAGGCTTGTTTTGAATTTTAATGCTACAGATTTAAAGGATCTATTAATTAATCAGAAAAATGATCAAATATTCATCATTTGTCACCAGATGCAAGTATGCATTTGTGGGAAACCGCAGAAAAAATCAAGACTACTCTTCTCTGGCCTTAACATACTTGATTTTCGTAAAACATGAAATAAAAAGCATTGGTCGCGAGTTTAAAGTAGGCAGCCAATTTTACCATAATGCGTTTCTGTAATCCCGACACTACCTGAAAATTAAAAACTATGAAATGAAGATAATTTTTGCTCATTCTTTTCCACATTAAATCTTGAAGCGCCAAAAAGAGGTAACGCTGATTATTAAACGTTTATGGAAGACCCATCACAAGCTTAACTATGTGGTGACATTTAGCTAAATCAAGTCATGAGCAAATTTAGCTATAAAATCAATTTCACAGTCAATGGAGGTATTAACGCGTTACTTCATCCATTGTTGAATGTACCATCAATATCCATAAATATCACGTAGATTCGAAGGGCATACAGCCTCACAGATTCCATTATTGTCGGATGTAGACAAATTGTTGAATAATATTTTGAGTGCTCTCATCTCTCAATATTGAAAAATTACAAAATATTTTTTAAATATGCAAACATCAGCTCGTGCAATTCGTTTAAACTGATGTAGGGATGTACGAGCAGATTAGTCTTTGATAGGGATTTTGTTATGCCATTTGGGTTATGGCTTTATTGGGTAAAATTCATTTTTGTGACATGCTCAAATATAATAAATTTGTTGTGGATTCTGGTATTTGACAGATTGGTGTTCCCCGTGAGCATTAATAAATAATAGCAGAAATCAAATGGAATTTAAGAATTAAACTGTGGTTTGTGAAACAGATTTAAAGGAAGGTGCACTAAATATTTAAAAGTTTTTGTGTGAATCGTGCTCCAAATCTTCAAAAATCATATTTACCCCGTGTATCCGTGCGAAATATTCTTCATAATTTTTTCTTGCGGAATATTGTTACAATAATCAGATTCAGATAAACTGTATTTAGTTCAATTTGTTTGTTGGATGCAGAGTTGCATCTTCTGCAATTCAACCTGTCAACGAGTGACGAAAACAGACGGCAACCCTCATAAATACTAACTTTGTATTCTAATTTGTCAAACGATCATTACTTCATCGAGTATTGGGTTGGGGCTTCCCATTATCATATAATTATAATATATTTCTGACATAATTAGATTTTATGCGTGTGTTTGGATCAACTGTACTGCAGAAATATTAAAGGCTATTAGCATTTCCAGAAAGTCAGGTAGTGACAGACCGGCTGCTTGTTTTCTTGGCATAATCCAAGCAATTGTCTCTGAAATTATTAAGTATTTAGCTCTACATTTTACTTTGTGGCAACTGGGCCGATAAGATTATGTATATGAATTGAATCATCTTTAGAGCGTAGTTGGTAGTAGGTTATGAATCGTTAACATCCGTTTTCCAAGTTTAGGCTTATCTATACGTTGAAGTAATTCGTTCTTAAACATCGCTGTCATTCCTGGTATAGAACGATAAGATAAATAGAAACAGAAGAAAAATGCTTTTAGATATTAGTTTTTCATTTCAGGCACGTACATACTTACATTAGCTAAATCAAATCCTAAATGAATCTTCTTGACTCAGCTCAAATTCATAAGATTTTTTTGTCATTTATTGGTTTATATTAATTTGGGACTTGGGATCGACCATATAACCAATGAATTTCCAGACACAAGAGATAATTATTGTTAGCCCCTCATTATTTTTTATGCTGTATTAATAACAGCTCTATAAATTCCATCTCATTATTATATCAAGTGCAGAGCAGTATTGACATTTTCATTCTATGAATAAATCTCTCACGAGCGGACAATTCAGGAATCCTCCCCCTTCAAATGTTTATGTGTTTTTCGTATCATCATCAATCCGTGATACGTGAAATGAATCATTTCGTTTGGAGAACAATAAGAGCATCTCTCACTACCGTGGCTTATACACTTCCTGTGCAGGAGGGAGGTTAACTGAAATAGTGGATGTCGATTTAAATGAGATTTGGAAGTGAGAAGAGTAACGTAATAGAGCTCATAGCTCTTTGTAAATGTGTTCGGTTCATAGAAGGTTGGCAAACCTCCGTGAATTTTAGCAAATCTAAAAGTAACTATGAAGATTGGAGGACATGCTATTAGTGTCGAAATGAACTAGAAACGAATTAGTCAAAATAAGAAGATCGGTTTAGCTAGCTGAAAATCGTTTAACTGTAATGTAAGAGAACCGTAATGGAATAAGTTTTTCAAGGATTGGAAGCAATCAGCAATTTTAATTTCTGTATCATTAAGCTCGGAAATGATAATTAGATGTGGACTGGACGATTGTAAATATTTGTGTGAATGTTGTTGGAATTATTTTATCGTTGTGCAGCGCCATAGTTAACGAGGCTATTGGTAAAGTTACGCCACACACCAGTTAAATTAGTGCTGGGGCAGCTATGCATTCTACAGGAAGATTGGGGAGAAGTTTTGTGGCAACTCTAGCTGTCGGCATTCTCTTCGGATTTGGATTCGCATATGTCCTCCTAAATATTAATACGACTCCGGTTCAGCAGTCTGCGTTGACGTTCTTCCAACCTCAAAGGTTCCTAATAAAAAGTCATTGTTGCATGAAGTGTTTAAATAATATTTTTAGAGTTGTAATATTGACGTTGCACCAATTTTCTATTGACAGAGTAATAACTTTTATACTTGAAAGTTTCACAGTACCCCGATTTTGTTACTTTTTGTTGGTAGTAATCAATCGTTTGTAATAACTCCTATAAATGAGATTAACTATTTTTACCGTTTTATTATAATTTGGTTTAGCTTGGTTTACAGACAATTAAGTTCATTAATGATTTTGTTGCACTAGTTGAATAGGTTTTAATGAAGCGTAGTGAATTTAACCGGTTGATTTTCATGATTTCATTCAGATATCAAACTGAAGAGAGTAGCAATCAAGAAGTTAAAGCTCCAGATGACCATGGTCATAAGCACGGGAATGAGAAAGGAGATCCTCATTCCCATGCTGCGGTTGAAAATGAGGCTGGACCTTCAAAGGAAGTGGGTGAGCATGGGCAGGAAGAAGATATGCATAAAGGAGCCGATCTCGAGGCACAGAATCTTTCAAAGGAAGTAAGAGTTCTCTGTTGGGTAATGACTACTCCTGATAATCACAAGAAAAAAGCTATTCATGTGAAGAGAACTTGGGGAAAAAGATGTAACAAGTTGTTGTTCATGAGTAGTGTAGATGGTAAGTAAATATTTTGGAGATTCACTCATTTGAGTCATTTGCTTTTTGAATGATAAATGCAATCACTATTTTCATTTCATGATCAATTTAGCACAAAAATACTGCTTTTCTTATTCAGTTGAAAAAAAAACATTGTTTTGTTTGACAAAATGCTTGCATTCATTTGTAGATCCCGAGCTACCAGCTATTGGACTGAAGAACGTGAAGGAAGGAAGAGATTATCTGTGGGCCAAAACTAAGGAAGCTTTTAAGCATGTTTATGAGAAATATTTTGACGAAGCTGATTGGTTTATGAAAGGTAGTTTAAATTCACACTCACAACTGAACTATTTATTTCTGTGCAAAAACATAATGGCTAAATAATTTCTTATGATTTCAGCGGATGATGATACGTTTGTGATTGTCGAGAATATGAGATACATGCTGAAGGACTATGATCCAAATTATCCAATTTATTTCGGGTGTAAATTTAAACCATACGTTGAGCAGGGTTATATGAGCGGTGGGGCAGGTACTTAATTAATTTCCTAACAGGATTTTTATATTAAAGTATTATTTGAAGCAAGACTTGATTAAACTTTGAATTATTTTTAAAGGTTATGTGTTAAGTAAAGAAGCTTTAAGAAAGTTTGTGGAAGACGCAATCCCAGATAAAAAGAAATGCAGAGAGGATCACGGTGGCGCAGAAGATGTAGAAATGGGTAAGTAAATAATCAGAAACTTTGAAGTAATTCTTGATTGCCGTATTGATTAAAATCTTGTTTACTTTTTAGGAAAATGTATGCAAAATGTAGGCGTTGAAGCCGGTGATTCACGGGATGGCTATGGACGCTATAGATTTTTACCTTTTGTTCCCGAGCATCATGTAATTCCCGGTCATGTTGATGACACATTTTGGTACTGGAAATATATTTATTATCCCCAAAAGCAGGTAAAAATAAAACACATTGAAGTGCTAAATGCTATGAAGACAAACGATGAGTCTTTTTTAATACTAAGCCATTTTCCCCTTGACTTTTTTAGGGAATGGATTGTTGTTCAGACACAGCCGTGTCATTCCATTATGTAACTCCAAGTCAGATGTATGTTTTAGAGTACTTATTATACCATCTGAGGCCTTATGGAATCTCTGCAAATCTCCATAAAGCCACTTCCGTAGAACCTACTACTCCCTCTAGTCCTCCTACTCAGTCAATTTTGCTACCAGAAGCTACAGAGGCAGGCGGTGGTGATGCAGTTTCTGACACTATTTCGCATTTGGAAGCTGGCGCTTCCAGTATTAGTAATAAATTTACCTTGTCGCCAAATAGAGCTTTAGTCAGGAATGTAGGCAATAGTAAATTACTTGCTAATCGAAAAGCTATAGCATCTAGTAATGTGACAGTCGTACAGTCTTCGAGAAACTCCATTTAACTTCCGTTCGAATCCTATTATTTTTGTTGTGATATTTAATTTATGAATTAAGTAAGGTATTAAATAGCGCTATTTATTAATAAGAAAATCTTAGGACAAAGGACAGTGCTTATGAATTTTCAAGTCACTATGATGTGCTTTTTTAAAAATGGATAATAAAATATTGAGCTGTTATTAATTGTATGATTTTTGTTCATTCTATTTTCATTCACATGATTAATTTAAGGATGTGATGGCCTTCCATTATGTAATGCCGTCTCAAATGTTTTCATACATAATACCACTTTAGACATTTTGGAAACCAATGTCTTGATAAAAACCGAAACACGAAGTTTTATTGAATTAATAAAAATGCCAGATGTGTGCATATTAAAATCTTGCAAGATTAAAACCTGTTGGCTGGAAATCAAGAGCACAAAAAATTCCGATCACCCACCATGGGATTATTCATATACTGAACATTATTGAGATGTTGCGCCAAACGCCTTCAGAATACGGTTAATTAAAAACCAAGTACACTAGACCATTAATCAATTACATTTTCCATGTATGAATCTCCCTTGTCATTTGAATGTTTAGGTACATATTATCAATACAAATTAGATCGGCAATTTACCAATCTTAAAAAAATAGGAATGGAGCGACTGCATTTAAAATGAAAGAGAGCTGCTTCCTAAATAATAATTCATTCGTGATATGAAAAAAATGCAATAAAATTCTAATAAATGCGTCATAAATTTCAATAAGGATTCAAAAGCTGAGTTTATATCAATACTCAAGGCATATGAAATTACATTCCGCAATTTAATTGGAACTCTCGAACATACTGACAAATAATGGCACTTTTGCACGTGTTGCCCTTACAATTGTACTTTGCATCACACGGTGATCACGACACGACAGAAAATCTTTGGGGTTCCTAGCTAATATTGGCTTTTTGTCAACCATTGCAAAAAATTGAGTTTGTGAATGTGTTTGTGAATATTATGATGTGTCAGGAAAATGTGTAGTAATGAATGAAAATATTCAAATGTGTGCATTTCAATCAATAAATGTATAATGTGAAGCTAATTTGCTTGAATGTGTCAATAATAATTGTTATTATTTCATTATCAAGTACTTAAAAACAGGATTTATAATAATGTGTTACTGTTTGGGGAAAATTAACTCAGGTCCTACGTGATTTCAACAATTTGAGAAGAAAAAATAAATTTTCCGTTGACAATGTTAATACATAAACTCACACATAACAAATATATGTTATCCATATTTCAGCCACCAACGTCATCCGCACCCGCTTCTCCAAATCTATCTATTGTACACGTACATGAAAAACCGAAGCCGAAAAAATATAGCTCCTTCACAGCTCACATATGTCGGCTATTTCCAAAGCCTCCATGTCCCGATTGGGAAGCGCCTTTGTTGTAGCCCATCTTTTATGATAAAATCAAAATTTAAATATGTTTTCTATCTTTTAATTTAAAGAAAAATAAAATGTATTTTTCACACCTGGAGATTGAGGACGCCTTCAGATGACCTCAACTGCTCCTCTGTAAATTCACGCTCATTCTTCTCCGCCATCTTAGGTCCCAGTGAAGGTCCAGTCCATTCGGGATGCTTTTGGGTCTAGTGTTAAAGTTTAATAATGATTATATCCTAATCGAATTGGATGAAATAGTATAAATCCTCCTTACAATTCTTCCAAGACAATATATAGAAAGAACGACTTGGTTAACGTTTCTTTTCTCGAACAAATCCGCTGTCTGGAAGATCTCTTCTTGTGGAACGCCATATTTTTTAATTGCTGCTTGGAACCTATAACAGGAAGGAAATAAATTGACGCATCACAGCATGCATGATTTCTGTCAGTGGAGGAAGTATTATGCGATCTATTTTATTACAAAACTGTCATGCCATGAAATAGCTTGTGTGCAATCTGCACTCATATTTCAGAATGCAACAAAGTAACGAAAACATTTGAGTTGCCAATTATAAAAAGGTGTGTGGGCGTGTGAGAAACTGCAAGGATGTGTCTAAAAGCTGACTACTCATGACAAGCTAGTTTTACACATATAATCTAGTAATCTCTTATAGTTTTCAGAAACATATAACTGGGGAATATGAGACATGAATTAGCAGTTGTAAAATTGGGAGAATTGTACAAATAATTTTTGTGGTACGAAGTTACGATTGGAACCGTTGAAAATCTTAAATCTATCATCTCGATAAACAGAATGCATACGAGTATTACCTTTGAATATTCTCCATTAATTGGAAGTTGGTTCCTTTCGTCTGAATTTTCTTAACACTGTCAGGTGCTAACTTGTTAATCAAGTGACAGAGCAACACTCCATCTTTAAATACATCCTCGAATTGGCCAGGGGGTAGGGGCTCACCCAAAACTTCTGCTACCCATGCCATCACCTCCGTTTCCAATTCCTTATTCCGGGGCTAATAAAATAAACACCCTTTTTAAATTCAATAATTTTTAATAAAATACTTAAATAATTTTCAGACTTATTATTTAGCCACAAAAGCGGGAGCACTTACAGGCATTTTGATCTCTGCTTTCACTTATGGAACGTAAAAAACTCTTTGAAATCTTTTTCGTGTGACAACAATCTTTGGCTGCTGCACGAGAACCACTGAAGCCAAGTGTTGATATTCATTCGTTTGAAGTGAGATGCGAATTTCTCTCAAGCCAGTTAGTTAGTATGACCTAAAAATACAAGTCGAATATTAATACATTATTCTTTGCTTCAGTTCCAATGCTTTGAAAGCCTGCTAGAAAAACAGTTAATATTGTTGGGAATACTTATAGAATACTTTCTCGGAAACTATGCTAATGTCGTAGTTTTAACGTGACGTAATATGAAGGCTTTTCCATGTACATATAATTATGCACAAAATCCATATGCCAGCAACACTTTAGTCCGATGCAGAAATTGACATATGAAAAACACTCCTCCACATAAATCCCATTAGATATATATTAGAATACTATCTTTTGAAACTGATAGTGCGATTTCCTTGTCCTCTCCAAATCATCTGTATAATGGCTGCTAACGGAGCGACATATAAAACTATTCCATTACACATCCGAATCAGTTTACGATGCGGAGGAGACTTCATAGCCCAATTATACTTGAATTTAAATGTTGTTAAAGACACTCTTAGAATAATGTCAACAGTATGTCTTTTCTCCCCTCTTCCTATTTACATTTTTAACGCGGACCACAAGCGTCACCGCTTTCCCAAGAAATTTATTGTGTGGTTCCGGGTTGGTTTCATCGATACAATCTAATGGAAAAGTAAAAAGCGTTTAAATTTCTTATGAAATGCTAACCTATATTTTCCTATATGCAACCTATATGCTAACCCTTAAAGTGCATCTTGATAAGATAAACTATGCTACATTATTTAATCCATTACTGACGGAATTACATTTCACCATCAGTCAAAATGCGCAATTCAACATTTTCCTCCTTATTGAATACTTTTACGAGTCAGTGGGATAATCTCATTTTTAAAGATTTGACGAGCGTGCCAAATTCATAGCCGGAATGGCGTGGCGTGGCCCGATTAGAACTTTAGTAAACCAGTAGCCACCGCAAAACATGGGAGTGGAAAGCAAAGCCGATATTTATTACGGCTACAGATGTACATGAATGACAGGGGAGGGTAGCTATAAAACATTGAAGACGGGCGTTAGAACATCCATATCTTTTATCTGATGACCGTGACCTGTAAATCTTGAAATTTTTTTAGCTGTGTTGCCATTTCTCCATAAGCAGTGTTTAGTCATAACACAAACAGTATGAAATCAACAGAGAGAACTTTTGCAAAAATAAATTTTATGCTAAAAATGAACATCTTGCAGACATCACACAGCTTTTCAAAATTTTGGGAATGGTTGCACTAAAAAGCTTTTGCATAAACCCGATCATGAATCACTCTTTTGTCAAAAGATCTGACGATGAGCAAAATATTAGATCATCGAGAGGCATCTCTTCAGGGTGATTTATCCACACGTGGAATAACACTCGAATGTGTGCTTAACCTTTACTCATTCCATAAAGAGGAGGAAGTAGGAAGAGTTACGAAATAGTTTAGAATTTCTTCTCCCCCAGTCGAAATTAGATCTTCGTCATTAATTAAAAGTGAAATGTCCTTGGTGAATGATTAGCCTCCTACATCCACACGTCAGCAGCCTTAGCTATTAATGACTTTCAGTCACAACTCATAAACCCTGTTCCAGAAACAAGTTAACGCGTGCAGTTATGATTATCTCTTTAATTCAACTTGACAAGGGTACAGGAAGAGACAGTTTCTTGGATGGGAATGATATGCCCGATGAGCTGAAACGGCGCTTCACACCTACGCAAATGGGAAAATACTCTCATCAAAACGTTTTACGAACATGTAATAAATGCAACTATTGTCTGAGATTCTGCTGAGATTTATCCAAAATCATTTTTTTTGCACATTTCTTCTCTCTCGAACTAGAATGTCATTCTGAACTCTGTGCAGCCAAAGAAGTCAAACGATGTATGACGTCATTTCATCGTTACAAGCGTAATTTATGTAACACAATATTATGTATAACAACTGTACACAGTTATTCTAATAGGGGAGCATATGTATGAAAAGTTTTTTTTAAACAGTTTTAAAAATAAATAGCACGAGATTACAGAGAGCTGAGAAACATATTTTAATGTAGAGCCAGATGTATTGCAAAAACTTTCTCTGGGTCGTTGCCAATAAGTAGAGGGAGTCGTATGGTATTTAAAGATTTTTTTCTAAACAGAATTAGGTATATGCAGACATATGAATGTCCTTTAAATTTATGAAGTTCAAAGTTTATTGTTTATTAATCCGAAAAGATTAGGAATGAATTTCCTAAAGGATCCGTTTAGATTTCTAACGATTTCGATTGTAATACCAGTTGTAGATATAAATTATTTAAAGAAATAATTTGCCAAATAAAAAGTATGATTTATCATTATAAAGCTTAAAAAATATACAGACTCAATAAATTTGTCAATAATCGCCTTCTATAATGATTCCAGTAGGTCATATTCTAAAGTGTGTCGTAATTTAACTTTTAATTTCATCTGTCACTTTATTTCTCAGCTTGAATTATTTCTAGAAGTAGCTTTTAGGAAATTGTAAGCAAAACTGAAATCGAGAGTTTGTTGGAAAGGAAAGGAAACTTTGCCAAGATCAACATTCCCCACCAATTGTGTAGGAAATAGAAAACAAAAGCGAAAGAGTGAAACCCTTGACGTTTGTCTTGTATTACGCAAAAACTACAAAAGAATCAGCAGCAGCTTGACGCGCGGAAAATCCCAAAGAAATGCGAAAATTGTAATTGTTTTACATTATGGCGAATGGTGACATATGCATTGCAAAAAACTAGTTGCCAGTTAAAAAATCATAAATCTCTTTGCGCAATTTTGGAGAGTAGAATTATCTTTGGTCTAATTTATCCGTGTACACAAGTAATGGCCTAATGCATACGTTGAATATTTGTGCAAATGAAAAAGTGTTCATAATACAAGTTTCCAAGTAGCTACAAACTGTCGAGAATGGAACGGAAGCACACGTCATCTTTTCTCCCCAACTGAATTCATCGGAAGCTACACCATCGGAAGAAAATCGGTTCACCAACATCTTCGCAAGATGGTACGTGTTCAATCCAAACTTTTCCAAAATGCAGAGTAAAAAAACACGACATTCATCGCATACTTCTAGGAAGTTTAAATAACGCCTTTATTTGCAAAGCTATGCTGATTGTATCTAAATGGATGTGAAATAATTAATCAGCCGCATAACATCACTCTAGCCATGCCATAAAATTAGAATCAGTTCTCTAGAAATCCTTTCTTGCGTAACCATTCTTTGTCGACGTCGACATTCCTGAGCTAATTAAGACAAAAGTAAAGACAATTAAAGCTCTAAATGTAAATATTTTCTTGGGAAAACCTCCTCTTCTAATAGTGCAGCTAATTGCACCGCGAGTTGCATCACTAAAGTATCTGCAAGGATAATCTTTGTTGCGTATTTTTACACATTGCCCCGTATATCTTTCTATTGTCATTTATCTTTACGTGCTTTTCCTGTTCATATAAAAAATTATCATTCACACCTCCAATCTAAAATAAATTAAGAAGATTAAGACAGTCTTTATTCTATATTCATGTGACAATTTTCAGTTGAACGAGAATAAATAAAAGTCTTAAGAGATAACTGCAATAATCAGTTTCACACACATTCGATAAAAACCTAGTCTTTTACCTTCATTATACAATGATCACGCTCACAGGTTAGAACAACGTTTTTATTATGTTGTAAGTGACACGGCATATAATGCGTTATTTTTGCGTACACACATCCTCCTCACTACAAATACTTTGTTCATTTTCAAAGACTTCCTGAAACTCACCCTTTCCACTTCACGCAGGAATGGGGGAGGCAATACCCTGCATAGAGAAAGGATTTATTGAACGAGCATATTACTCGAATAAGACATATGTCTACGCGACCATCGGCCTCGTTTATTTATTTTACCAAGGTAGACCTACCCCTAAAAACTTATATTCAATATTCCTTCCAAGATTGAATAAGATGGGATGAAGAAATGTAATCAGTGTAATATAATAGAACATTTTGTGGTATTACGAGATAAGCTTCCTTCAACTTACTTTTCCTTCCTCTCTGTCCCTCGCTATGAAAACTCGCTTTGCAATGCAATTGCTCCCCTAAAATCAACATCCCACAACATACTGAAAGAACGCAATGCAATAGCCATGAGAAAGTAACATGCAATTTATGTTGATATCGGTCTTCGAAGTCATTGCTTCCATTCTGCTGACACTCTTTTGTGGCTTTTTTTACTACTACGAGCCTATATGTGTGGGACATTTTTACCCCATCACTAGCACATTATCATCTTTACAATCACTCTCAAGAAAAAAGGTAAACAAATGTACTCCTAAAAGTTGCCGAGTGACTCTGGTGAGTAAAAAAGTACAAGTCATATAATTCTAGACATTGAAATGCTCTCTATTAAGGTCTCACACGGGCTGACTCAAGAAAAAAACTTTCTTCTCACAAAACTCTCTCGCAAGATAACACTTTTTCCATTAAAAAGCTATACCAGCCATAAATGGTGATCCGTAGTGCAATGCAATGGAAATATAAACTTCCCCTTTTACATGCATCACACATCCACCCTCTCTCTCAACATCTTGCTGACATATCCACCGTTCTGAGTAACATCATCTCATCCACCTAATAAAAAGCATGAGCTAAGATTAAGAAGTTTTTAACATATTTCACATATACAATGTAAGCTTTACGTCTCGCCACTTGATACTTGTAAACGTTGACTAAGACATGAGAAAGTTTTTCGTCCCATTTGGGAGTAAAAATGTGTTCATCTTAGGTATGTAAAATGTAAAGGTAGTCAGTATTCATCCTAGACCACATATAAACTGCAGCTTTAAAGGTGTAAACTTGCCCACTGTCCAATACAATTTTTTCCACGTAAATGTGCACACACGAAAGGATAAAGTGGACTTTACAACTTTACCCAGAGAGTACTGTGGTGAACAAGCAGGTTTATTACATTATCTAAATTCACCTTGAGCCTCCTTTTTATGAGTCTTTTGATGCTATATTATTATGAGGATATAAATGAAAAAAAAAACATTTATATGCAAGTGTAAAGGGGTAGGAAAGGTGTGATGTGTATAGTAGGAAAGAGAGAGAGAAAAAATCGCTTTATATCTTTACAGATCCCTTTTCTTTCAACAGAATCATCATTAGTGTGTCCATGTATGTAAATAAATATATAATGTGTGTATTAACAAGTTATTTTTTTTCAGACCTACTTTATTATTGAAAATATACATATAAATTGGTAGTGGTGAGTGAGAGAGAGGAGGATAAAAATTTGCTGAGGAAATTACTTCTTTCATTTGTGCACATAACGAGAGAAGAGAATTCAAGTTTCTTTTTTTAGTAAAACTTCATTAGAGGTGACAATTGCTTGTGGTCTGGGAGCGAACAACTAGTTAGTTTTAATAGGGAATGAAAAGAGATAAAATGTAAAGAAAATTATAAAAGTAGTGGACTTGATGGTGCAGGTGTAGTGGTGAAAATTTGTAGTGAAATTAATTTATGGTTGGTGTGAGTGAAGAAGGTAGGGTCACAAAGCAAATATTATAGCTAAATATTTTAATAGAATTAAATTGTAAATGATATGAGCATATTATTAACTAATTTGCTAGATTAAAATCTAAAGGAAATTTTTTAAATTCAACGCTTGAATGTCGGAAGTAAAATTTTTAAAAAATGTTTCGAAGAATCGTTAAAATAATTGCGTTTTTCTGAGGAAATACATTTACGAATTCTTACTCGAATTGAATCTTCGCTTACTAAAGCAGGATATTTTTTTTAATTAACCTATATAGTTGAACAGTGAAATTCTACAACGGAATATTTACTCGCGACGCTTGAATGCTCCAGTAGGATCTCTCTCATGAGAGATTCCATTGTTGAAAATGGAGGAGACAAAAATTATTTACCATATTGATGACGAGGAGACCCCTTATCTTGTCAAACTTCCTGTTCCTCCGGATCGTGTCACACTAGCCGACTTCAAAAATGTTCTTAATCGACCAAATTACAAATTCTTTTTTAAGTCGATGGACGATGATTTCGGGTAAGATATTTTGAGTCAGTGTTAGCAGGCTCCAAATTTTGTTATATGTAATATGAAATAATAATGATAATTTTTACTGCTAAATGTATAGAGTTGTAAAGGAAGAAATAGTTGACGATGATGCACACCTTCCCTGTTTTAATGGAAGGGTGGTTTCTTGGGTAAGGAGAATTTAATTCGCAATTGAAACTTAATTTTGTAATATTGCGACACGACTTTGACCCCTTCACTTATCCATTTTGCTTGTAGCTTGTCTCATCGGAAGGTAGCAATGCTTCCGATTCTCATTCACATTGTGCCGATAGTTTAGCCCCTGCGGATGGCAGATCCCATGAAAAGCTTAATAGACCTGGGTAAGCACACTAGTTTGAAATGTATTTTGAAAGAGTAATTATCGTTTGTGAATTGTGAAAGTGGAATGAATTTATTTGATTTCAAAATTTCTAGTCCGAGAAATGGACGAGCGCTTAACAAACTGCTTCCAGACGATACCACAACTTGTACAGAAACAGAATCCATAATTAGCTCTAGAAGAGGTGAGTTGGAGCTAACCTGCTCCTCATTCGAATTATTTGAAGCATTTTTAAAACAAGCATGATTTTATACAGGCTTTCCAAGACCACGAAAGGACCCGAATCTCAGAATACTTGATAAGTATAGTCGGTTCGATGGAATGAATGGGAAACATCGCAATCATTATGAATCCTCAATGATTAGCTCCGATTTGGAAACAACAACTTTCTTCGAATCGGATGATGATGCTTCCAGCAGAATTACGGCAACTACAGGTTAGTTAGAGTTGTAAAAAATCATGTGAATTTATCAAGAATGGATAAAAGTAAAAGTAAACTGTCCCTCAATTTATAGAGCACAGCTCTATATCAAGAGTAATAGCACGTCAGCAGCAACAACGCCGTCAAAGGAGACGAAAGCATCGTCAACCAACAATGTCTCGAACTTCCAGCTTTTCTTCCATAACAGATTCCACCATGAGTCTTAACATTATAACAGTCACATTAACAATGAATCAAGATGATAATGGGCCCAACTTCCTTGGGATATCTATAGTCGGTGAAAGTAACAAAGGTGGAGATGGAGGCATCTATGTTGGATCAATAATGAAAGGCGGGGCAGTTGCGAAAGATGGGAGAATCGAACCCGGTGACATGATCCTTCAAGTTAATGATATCAACTTTGAGAACATGACAAATGATGAAGCTGTAAGCATAGTTAAATAGAGTTAAAAATGACCATCGATTACATGTGCGCATTAAACATAAAATATTTTGACAGGTTCGAGTCCTTCGTGACGTCGTGCAAAAGCCCGGTCCTATAAAACTCGTCGTTGCGAAATGCTGGGATCCTAATCCAAAAGGATATTTTACCATCCCAAGAACAGAACCAGTTCGCCCTATAGATCCTGGTGCATGGGTCGCGCACACCACAGCAGCCATCGGAGAATTTCCACCCAGACCACCCTCTGTGACAACTCTCACGTCAACTAGCTCATCTATCACTTCCAGCATACCGGAAACGGAAAGTAAGGCGAAGAAAAATTGACTTAATAAATGATCAGCTAAAAAGTTATGAGCTTGTTGACAGATAATGTAAACACTATGTCAATTACAGGAACAGTCGAAGAAGTACCATTACGGCTCAGGCTGACATCAACTACGCCCATGTCAGTTATCATCAGGGAAATGCAGAAGCCCGATTCTGGATTAGAGATTCGTGATCGAAACTGGCTTAAAATCACCATTCCTAATGCTTTTATTGGTAAGTGTTTAACAATAAGGTTGTCAGTCCTACTAGAAAGCATGGATTACGCTGACGTCAACTTTCACTTTGTTTATTTACAGGAGCGGACGTCGTTGACTGGTTGATGAATCATGTGGAAGGCTTCACTGAAAGACGAGATGCCAAAAAGTATGCATCGCAAATGCTGAAATCCGGCTTTATTCGACACTGCGTCAACAAACTCACCTTTTCCGAACAGTGCTATTACGTGTTTGGGGATATGGTCTCGTCATTTGCCGGTCTTCAAATTAGGGACGATGATAACAAATCCGTGTCCGTTTCAGAGGTATTGGGACCACTGCCTCCTCCTTCAATAGCATCCCCTGCTTGTTGGACCAATCCATATTCTTCTAGTGCAATTAATCAAACACCTATTTATGCCCCGATGCCCTATATGAGTGCGGGATACGAGACTAATCCATACAGCTACCCACAGGAACCGAGTCTGCATAGTGGATCAGGTATGGAGAAAGTTGATTATTTTATGTATCTTTTAGACGCCATTTAAAATTCTAAAACTATCCTTGGAGCTTCCTCCTCCGGTGAAAGTCCACTTTAACTTTCACCGATTTTGAACTCCAAGAAATAAAAAGACAGATCAGTCCCCTTTGTTGTACTTTGATTACTTCAGAGATTCGTAAAGTTTGTCGACATTTATTTCGCTTTAATCAAAACTGAATGAAAATATCCAATTTTTCCAAACTTCACGATTAACATCTTGCTTCCCTTTTTAGGCGGAAGCAGTAACGACACTGCAGGATCAAGAAGGGAGCGCCAACACCTCGTGCGAGACTCTCCCCACCATGGAATGACAGGGTTCTCTGCGCCCCTTGAAATGCGAGCAATTGACTCTGACTCGGATCGGTCAAAGAAATCTGGATCCAGTGTTTTGATGCAACAAATGCCTTTGGTTCATCCTGCACATCACCACCCTCATATGCAGCCTCCACCATCTCAACCATCATTAGGTTAAATTGAAAAATTATAAAAGCAGTATCATGACAAGTTGCTCAACAAAGTCAACAACAATAAGGACGCGAGTGTCTTCGACTTGAGAAATTACGAAACGAAATATTAATTTACTATTTTACAAATCGAATCTGAAAAAAAGCCTTTCTGATTTTGGCCTTTAAAGGTTGAGAATCAACAAGAAAATATTAGAAAAATAAGAACTATTTTTAAGATAATTTTGATGGGGTCAGAGGCATAATTTACCAGCAGCTTTCATATAAAAACTGACTGATTCAGATGACTTGAGTAGGCAATGAGGGAAAAGGTGGAATATCGTAGGCAAAAAATAGATGATTGATGAACACAATTTTTGCATTTTATGCAGCTAGGAGCACAATATGAATCAAGTAATTTAGCTTAAAGATATTAATATTTTATGATTCTGACAATGAACTACTATTCCGAATTTAAAACTAGGGATGCTTTCTTAATTAGAAATGGTGTGCCGTTTTAATTTATTCGTACTAACACACTCCGCCTATATAACTTTTATTCAGGGGACCCTTTCTGAGTTTACTTTCACTGATGCTGCTACTCTTTACTTAAGTCAGACTTGTCTAAATGATGTGACCATATTCCAGTGAGCTTGATTTTTCACTTTTATACATGGAAATATTTAACCGCTTATCTAATTGTTAGAAAGTGAAAGTTTTTGTTTACTATTTATTTAAAGAATTTTTACCATAAATTGATCTACATTATTGGTTTGGTCTAGAAATGGGTCTAATTTTATCGCTCGCTGTCATGTGTTCTTTGTGGAGGAAGATGCGTTGTATAAAATTGATGTTTTAAGTACTTTTTTAATAGTAGTGGAAAATTATATTTAGTATGTAGAATGTATAGTTCCCAAAATTATATATGAATGTAGCTTAAACTGTGTAAAGTATCGTGAGTGAATAAACATCAAATACTCTTTAAATTATAAACGGAATGGGTAACTTCATTATTTCTCTTTTTTTTGCAATACAATAATATTTTTCTATTTATATACTTATAATAGAATAATCAAGTTTCCTATAGTCAAGAATATTTTAATTCTCTAAGAATTTTCTCTAAGCATAATTCCTTCGTCATTTTCCTCAGGCGCGTTGTTAGCATTGGAGGAATCAGAGTCGTAATTTGATTCATTTTGATTGTTGGAAAAGGGTTGGGACTGTGGCACTTTCATCTAATGAGTCATTCAAAATGAATAGTGATAGCTTTTTTAAAATAGTCAATTTCATTAGTGGATTCAAAATTATTATTACCCCTTTTATAGCAGGGTCTCCCGGTTGCATGGCCATTGGCAAACAGTTATTGACTTCGTAGCGGAGTTTATCCATATTGACCTCCTTCCCTTGGGCGGCTTCCTCCAAACTTTGGGCAAGAAGAAGAGAAACGTCTATTCAAGCAAAGAAATTTATATTTTAACTATTTCTTCCAGTCAATGCGTTTGCTCCTGTGTATTTAACTTACTTAAGAGCTGAGCACATTGTTTTTCATATTTGCTTTCTTCCATTTTATATCTTTCATTCTCCACCACTAAATCATTCAGTCTTTCAAATATTTGCGAACCACCGAATTCGTCTTCTGATCCTTTCCGCGACGACGGAGGAGTTGATATTACTCCAGATGTAAAATGAATGGGTCGAGTGTTGGTCAGGACACACACTTTTCTTCCGTCAGTTGCCTTGAGTTCGTGTCGGACTGCGTTAGAACATTGCATAAACATTTTGGCAAGATCTGTGTTCTCCCTTGTGATTAGTTTATT
This sequence comes from Rambutsinella grinnellia, assembly GCA_027743725.1. NCBI lineage: Eukaryota > Metazoa > Arthropoda > Collembola > Entomobryomorpha > Entomobryidae > Rambutsinella > Rambutsinella grinnellia. The sequence continues at coordinate 44,352 of JAHZMU010002594.1, read as the reverse complement.
TGGAGAACAAAGTACGGTTGCCAAACCCTTTATTCGAGTTCTGAGCTTTCTTATCCATGCAGTCTACTCTTTTGAGATTTAAGAATTTCAAATTAAAGGTAGTATAACCGGTTCTAGCATAAATGAGGAAATGATTTTATACCTGGAAAAGACTTCCATAGACCGGATGCGTCTCAGGATCTTGGACAAATGGAAGAGCGAATAGTGAAAGCATCTCTTTGTCTGTTGTGCAAGCTTCACTCTTGGATTGGAAATACTCTCTTAACTTTTCCATTGATTTGGTCTTTTTCTCTTCAGGCATGCCTTGGCGATAGGGAATCAATGCTATGTATACTTGAATGTAAAACGCAATCTTATCAACTTCTTTAGATTGCTGGCCAATGTCCATGTCCACCATGTTAATCAGGACATCCCAAAGCTATCAAAATGAGTTTAATGAGCAAAGTTCTTTGTGAACATTTATGGAAGTTTAATTGATTTCGCATACTTCCTGCAAAGCATCCCCATTTTCCTGGTCAAAGTGCATCAACAAAGTCTCCACATCTTGTAAACTTATTCCCCTATCGATTTCTGATTTAAACTGGTCTGGAATGTGCATACCTGAAGATCTACATTCGTCATAGAAGGTTGCATACGATTCAGTAAGGCCACACGACTCGAGGTACTGCCATAAATGAATACTTTATGAATTTTGTTATGCTTGGAAAGAAAATGGAGAAAGTTGATTCAATATACCTGCAGAATTATACCATTCAGGTTTCTAACAAGAACTTCCCCTTCATCGTCATCATCAATCTCATCTTTATATTTCTGTCCGCGATCTGAGATTTGTGGAGATTTGTTAGAAATATATGGATCCCCCTCAGACTTTCTCCCGGAACTATTGCTAGATTTCATAGCTCGAGTATTATAAGAATTATCGCCCGTGTCTCTCGCACCTATTATATCGTATGTGGTTTTCCCTGATTGTTAACTCGCAGATTCTGCACTAAAATGAATTTCTATCAACATGAAAATTGCCTGTTAGGAAGAAAACAGCTTCAAACAAGGCATACTATCACATCCTGTAGCAAGGAGCAACCATTGCATATTGCATCAAATCTTTATGGAGCCTGCCTATTTGGAAGTTTATTTGGTAAACTAAATCTCAGTTTCTGCTACTGCTATAATAGAACAATTTAATAAACATATACGTATAAACTGGATAAAACATTTTTATTTAGTTAATATAAGCAAATTAATACAGCAGACTAACTTAATTATCTAAAAATCACATTATAAACAATACACATAAATGATACAACTAATTCTGCATGCAACCACTTAGGCAATTTTAACAACATATTTATGTTAAAATGTTTATTTGCTTCATTTTACTGTTTGTGTATTGATATAAAATTGTAAGACTGTGTTTGATCAATTCTGATTATTTTGTAGCATTTTAGAATTTCATTAAGAAGGTCATTTTTATTGGTGATCACTGTAAACGTTATGCTATGCTATTCGAGGATGTTTTACCCCGGGTTGTCCTTTATGGTTGCAATGTTTATTCCCGTCTAATGAACGTTCTTCCACTATAAATAAAAAATGAATAATTGTTTGATTAGAGCTTTGAAGATTTCTTATTTTGTAATAAATTAAATAAACTTATAAGAAAATTAAATACAGTCATGAGTTATAAGGAAATTAAATGTGGAATTAAATATTTTATAGAATCGTGTCCCCTCTTGTTTTGCTTACATTGTCTCATCCTCCCTATAATGAATGACAGCTCTAGTTTGTCCCTCGATCCCCTTCGCTTGGAATTCAAAATACTTTTCGAATACAGATGCAAAGCAGTTGCGCTTCAGCAATCCAACTTTTTTCACAAGTTCTTCCCAATCGTTGGGGACATTATCCAGGTCAAGGACCAGGGACACACTGTAACCTGTAGCACATCACAAGATTAATTATTTGTCCCAGCTCCATATTAACATCAAATCCTATTCAAGTTCAATAATCTTCTATACAAACCTTCTTCTGGCGGATACAAAAGACACGAGCCATATTCCCTCTTTAGCAAGTCATCTGCGCCATGCTCCTGAAGTTCCTTGTAAAATTTAAGCGCAATACTGACCTGTGAATGAAATATTTAAATACATTTTAAATCCACCACTACATTTTCCTAGCTCGAATAAAAACTACCATTCGTTATAAACACAACTTTACCTTCAATTTCGTTTTATCCCCATTATGACTTGAAATATGGAACAAGACTCCATCAAAATCTGCAATTGTAATGTCCGTTGACTCCGGTTTACCCCTGTAAATAAATTAATCAAAAACAATCAATACCCTCATCTTCAACTTTAAATGCACCCACTGCCCACACATCTCTTTTCTCTTATCTTTCTCTTCACTTACCCTGACATTGCATTCTTAAACTTGAGGGCAAGCGTATCCTCCAAAATCCGGTTATTAATTTCCAGTAAAATCATCTTGATAATAAATTAACTAAAACTAGCTTTAAAAATAATAGTCCAACCGCAACCACCACTTCGCTCTTTATCCTCACTTTTCTCAAAGCACTTCTAAAAATGCATTAAAAATTCACACGAATTTTCTGGGAGTGTTCTATCCCCACCTATTTCACTCATTCACTCTTTTAATCACTGGAACTGATCATGATCCCCAGTATTTCCAGCTGGCTTCATTTTAGCCCTTTTTAACCTCTTCACTGGAAACCATCAGGTTCTCCGAGCCATCCGAAACCACTTTGTTCTTATCTGATTCTCGTAAAAGAAAACAGTCAACCCAACAGCCTACAACTTCCGCTCTCTGCTAAAGGAAAACCATCAAAATTATGATATTATGAATCACTGCTGACATACTTGGAGCTCTGATGACAATAAGCTTGTCACTTGATACACCCAAATAGGCCTGAGAAATAAGTTGTGTGTCGGCAGTCAATTCGGCTTTGCTAACATTGATGATGATGATATTTCACACAAACTTTACCAAACCATGTTAAAGCTATCCTTACAATGCTAACCTTTCTTATTCAGAAATATTTTATCGGCTTTCAAGTTTCAAGTATGCAGAGCTTTGTACTGGCCCATGAAAAATGTTATGGTGGATGTTAGAGCCAACATCACCGCAGTTTCCGGCGATGGTATCAATGCTGTAAAAAATATGGTGTGTGAAGATGCTCTCCAGTCTGAGGATGCTGGAGGTAGATGGCAATTTAGTCAAGTTGGGAAAGCTTCGTTGGGAAGAGGAGATGAAATGAGCAAGTTGTGAGGGCTATTGATAATGATGTGGGGCAATCAGGTAGATTAAAGTTATCAAGAATGATAAGATTGGGAGTGGAACGTTTTTGGTAGAAGAATGGTAGTTTGTCTGAAGTATTTTCTGTTGATTTATTTCCTTAATACAAATACTTTTTAGACTTCGATATCAACTGCACCAAATAGGGTAACTTTTGGTTGGGTATAACGTTCGTTGAAGTAGGGAGCACAGGTCAACTCTAGGTCGGCTGGGACGGGCACTTCGTACCATTCATTTGCATCTCGGAACTGAGCATTAATTGCAACTATGAGTTCGCCTTCACCAACGTCTTGGATTTGCACGTCGCAGTCGTTCTTGCTCAGAGATTGGGATTCGAACAGGTCACTCATGAGCTGAGAAATGAAATTATGAAAAATGAAATTATAATTTTGTTAGAGACTTGTGAGAATAGGTATGGTTTACAGCAGCGGATGTTTGGGAGAAGCAGTTTCCAATAACACATAATGAGAAAACGTTCGAGTTTCCAATTGCCTCGAACAAATCGTCTAGCCCAGTTCCATCTGCATCGTTGTATGCGACGTTGAGAGAAATTATGCTCGATTCAGCAACAACTCGGGCAAGAATCCTAAAATCATTATGCTTCGATGAAACTATTCATGTGTGATTTTTATGTAAATCATGAATATAAAGACTTACGACATTCCCGGATTACGTAGCCGATTATGGCTTAATAATAAATGCCTTAAGTTTTGATTCTTTTGCATGTACTGGGCAATCACAGCCATTCCTTCGCTTCCTATTCCGTTCAGGGAGAGATCAAGTGTCACAATGTATTGATTGGTCAGTATTGAATTCAATAAATTCATCGTCCCATCTTCCCCAAGACCCCATTTTCGGAGATGTAAACATTGCACGGAATCATTATTCTGCCGAAACGAAAAAGAAAATTGTGGGCAAGATATTTCTAGTTTTTCGAGCAATTTTATCTTTGTAAATATATATAATTTTGGTAGCTTAATGAAGGAACCAGACACTAATGATTTATGTGAGCCCTTCAATCTTTCCTTCGAATTCTAAAAATTATTCTTTAGAAGTCTCTAATTCTTTAGCATTTACTGCAATTAGATTAGACAACCACTTATTTTTGAACAAAGAAAAAAAACAAATAAGTTGATATTTGAGATGTCTCACTCTTCCCCAACCAACGTCTCCCATCAATTATGCCCCAAAATGCTACATTTCTTGCACCAAAATTAACGCGTTATCTTACCCTCAAATACGATGCCAGCTTGGATGCCATTTTAATCTCATTTCCACTAAATAAAGGTCTGTTCAGTACGAGCCGGATTGGCTTTGTAGAAAATGGAAACCTGAAAATAGTGTTTTTCTTTTCGTTAAACTTTTTTCCAATGCTAAAGTTTGTATAGCATTTGTAGGGAGGTATTCTCATTACTTTTTCGGAGACTTTTCCAATCTATCCCTCAGCTTTTTATCATCATCCTTCATCTGATAGAGAAAATTTGCCAACTGTTTGAAAATACCTTCCAGATACTGTCTTGCCGGCTCTATTCCCTCGTCTAAATGTGCTGCTTCCTCCTACAAAAAGTTTGAGACAGTTTCTTTCAAATATTTGTCATTTTAATTTTTAAATAGCATGAACTGATCGCATCGTCTTTAAAAAGGTTCAAAAGGTTTAGAGAGAAAGTTAAGTATGACATGTACCTCTTTGCAAGTTAACGCATCATTTGCCAAAACTCCTCCCGCATCAAATAGCTGATCTACAAGAGGTTTCACCATTTCCTCAGTCATATCCATCATTGATGGAAACTCTTGTTGCTCTTGCTGCTCAGCCTGCCTATAATTATAAGGGTCGCCACCACCCACAAGGTCTGCAGCTCGGGCAATAACTTCTTCCAAAAATTTAATGACAACATTTGAGACACAATCTTGATAAGACATATCAAGTGGCTCATTTGAATAGACTGCAACTTCTGCTTCTTGTTTCTTCTCCGCGGTTGAGTCAATGCACCCTTTTGTAGCAGCGTTTTCCAGCAACTCTTGAAAAAAGGGAACTTGTATAAGCTTGTAGAAGGTTCCGCTCGAAATTTTCATAAATTCTTCCACAAAGACGCCCAAAGCTTCATCAGTAACTTCACACTGGTTGTGAACTGCGGGTCGAAAGATTTGTACTGAAGATTGCACCGAATGCTCCCATATCATTTTCAGTTCTGCTAGAGTCAAATTCGTTCCTGCACCAGTGTCCGTATCTGCTTGGAGGAGCTGCTTTGCATTGTTCAAGACGGTAATGAGGAGAAGTTGTGCTCTATCCGTTTCTGCGTTGAACTCAGATCTCCCCACAATTCCACCAGCTTCCTTGATCACAGCTTTTACGAATTTCACTGCAGTTTTCTCCGCCAATAAGTTATCCACTGCATCTCTTCCTGTTGGGTCTCTCGTGTCGAGTTCTAGGTCTGCGTCAGTTGCAGCCACCAACGTATCCATGTACATTGGATTGGCTTTCTTCAGAGGAAGATGTGCCTCTGTAAAGACAGAGTCCCCTTGGTCCTCATCAAAATTGTCTACTTCCAGACTATACAAACTTGGACAGATTATGACCGGCCGACCATCAGGTCTTGTTCCTTTGCAGCCTTTATCCGTGAGATTTTTATGGGCTTCAATAATCGCTTGTACGGAAGGAAGTTCTTTAGCTTTTTCTGCTATTTCCACAGACATTTCAACCTCTTTTGCTAGGTCAACTTTGACATTCGGCTCTGTATCGTCTTCATAGGCAGTTGTGAACGCTTCCCCCAGACCATCGTCCTCTTTCATTACACGATCTCCTGCCATATTATCCTTTTTAGCATTCTGCGCTGCAAGTTCTCGATTTAGCTGTATTATTGAAGTACATAAAAATGTATTGAATTGAGATAACTCAAAAAGTTTTATTGAATTTAAAGCAAAGTAATTCACCTCTTCAATACGAAGATCCTTTTCCCTCGTTGGAATCAACTCAAACTGACTGTGGCAAAGACGATGGTACGTTTGAGCTTTGAGATTCTCATGATTCTCCATTTTCAAACGACAGAGGGTTTCTTTCATTAAAAATAGATACTAACTAGTTACTTGTCTTTTGAGTTATTTAATTTGATATCCAATTCATTATGTTTAAGCTTCTTTATATTTATAAACTATGATAGTGAAAGCTCACCTAAAGAAAAGGGAAGCTCATACTTTGTGAGAAACTTGGGATAATCCTCGTCCTCATCCACGGCTTGTAGGGCAGTGCACAATGCTTGGAATCCTGGTGTACTCATGTCTGTTTCGCTGACGTCTAGATCACGCGGCCCCTTCCCACACATGAACAAACAAGTGATTGAGTTAATTCCCTAGAAAATAGAAAAAATGTGTCATTCACATTCACTACTGACATCTTAAAACACACTATATGAAATGTCTAAATTGACATTATTCCATAATTGGGTATACATCAACAGTATAACTTTTGAGCAAAACTTTTACCTCATCACCAACTTTCACTCCCATCATCTTTAGAGATTGAAGAGCGGATCGACCGATTAGATGTGTCACCAAAGTGTAAACCCCAGCGGCAGTGAAGTCATTATGTGATAAATTGAGGTGCGTAATTGCAGCCCGTTCCTGATAGGATGACAAATAAAAGCTCATATTACCACCACAAAACAATAATGCTTAAAAAATGTTTACTTCAATAAACGGTGCTAGAGTGGCAATCCCTTCATCGGTAATGTTATTGTAGGCGAAATTGAAGCCTTTGAGATCTTGCTCTGGTAGTTCTTTCATAGCCTCGAGTATATCTGGAACGTCTTTGTCATCGAGGCGTCTCCTAAAAGGATTTTATATGAGTAAACTAATTGCATTTATTGTAGAGATCAATAGTTTCCAATCATCCCTATGCGTTTACAATACCCATGATAGATTATAAAGGGTTTTTACATTACCCCGTTATAGGCTCAAGCAAGTTTCCCGGAAGGTAGAGTATACCAGCTTCCGAGACTGCATTCTGAATCAATTTCTTTTCAAATACAAATCTCGTGTTTTTCTTCTTTTGTCTTTCTTTATGCTCCACACATATTTCGTGTTGAAGGCTAATAATTTGTTGGTTTAGAAGCTCAACTTCCGCATTGAAAGCATCATCCCTGTCTGGTTGAATCAATTCGTATAATTCGTCGATGGTTGTGGGACCTTCGATACCAAAACTATATGGCTCTGGTTGAGATTCTATAGGCTCCTCAGTTTCCTCTTCTTCCTCTTCCTCTTCTTCTTCGTCTTCTTCTTCTGGACTTCCCTCTTCACTTTGACCATCTCTAGTTTCATACTCTCCACTAAAATATGTTGTACCATAAGAAGATCTCTTCGACCCCGAATCGGTGAACGACATTCGGTCAGTTGTTGGTGATTCTTCGTTATTTTCATCTGCCTCTTTCTGGACTCTTTCTAGCTCTGCAAAGTATTTCTCTTCGCCTTTCGGAAGGACTTTTGTTCCAAGTATTTGACCATTTTCGTCGATAATTTCCATTACGTCATCAATGTCAAGTATGCCTTGTCTCACAAGCTTCTTGGCAAAGTCATCTTTGCTGGAATCTGTATCCAAGTTCATTGTTTGAAGACTTTGCCCTTCATCATTGGTTGGTTCTGATTGTGAGCCTTCTTTTGGTGGTGATAATGTCTCCGTAGCTTCTCCTTGAATATCGTGTTCAGACCCTTCGGTTGAAAACTCTCCACTTCCTTCACCCTCTAACTCTAACTCTAACTCAGTTTCTGAATTGTCCTCCTCTGCCATGATGCTAGTTAATGCTTTCACCGTCTAAATATCAAGTAACCAAAAAATACAAGTCTTGAACTGCCTCATTCACAAACAGTAATGAAAGTAAAATGAGTTTAGTAAACTCACCAAGCATTAAAGATTTCCTGTTCACCCAAAGAATTTATTGACAAACAGGCGCAAACGACAATAGAGCCTATTATATTTTTATGAGTGAGTATTTTAAATATGAAATAGACGATGTAATGATTACGCCTTGTAATTGAATATTGCCCTTTGGCATGAATTTCCTGGAATTTCTTTATGCAAAATCACAAACCCTCGGAGCATCTCTATTGGATACTTTCTCCACGAAATATAAAATTTCTTATGGCCAAGGCCGAGCAACTTTCTCCTTGTAGCAATTTTAGGTCTTACACGTGTGAACTTTTTTCCAGCGATTTGCGATGATACAGAAGCGAAATAAATTGGAGGTAGTTTAGCATTATTACCTACATTCAGTTTTGCATCTATCATCCCTGATTTCCTTACATTGAATATGGATATTGTAGTTGGCAATAAATTGGATCGCATGTCGACACGCTTGGCAGTTTCTGTACTAGAATGTCAAATTTCGCGTCTCGTTTTCCTCCTCATGTATCCGAGCTGTTCAGGGTGTTCAACCTACTGTCTCATATTTAATCGTTTAGATAAAAGTTGTCGGAAGTTTATAGCAAAATATGTTCTTGGTTGTACCAGCCGCATGCAAATACATGATTTATTAGTTGCCAAATGATAGTAATCACAATCAGTTTAGAAGAAAATATTTTAATATATTATGACTGCGAAATGTAAAGCATATTTTGAAGAAATTGATAGCTATTTAGGGATTATGTAATAGCAGAATCAATCCTTAATATAAACATCATCAGTCTAAATTGTTCATCCCGGTCATTGTTACTTGACCTATCGTTTATTGCAAAATATTTTGTAAGTATTTATTTTTGTTATTTCGGTGTTTTCCTTTTTGCATGATTTTTTCAGTTTTAGGAATCCTTTTATTTAAGAACACAGCAAGCTTAACTTAAACCCACTCAACAAAGAAAGCATAAATCATCCCAACCTAATTTAATTTACTTGAGTATTGCTTAAAAACAACTGCTTTCCCACCTTTTTAACCCACGCATACAATTTTTAAAGTAATCTCACAGCAATGTTAAAAATGATAATCTTAAGAAGAATGACGTGCAAGATATATTTAATGTCAGGTTTTCTTGTTCATTAGGGAAAGTGGAGAAAGCGGGTGTAATACAAAACTAATTTTTAAAAAAAGAAGAGGCGGGCGAGTATCAACGTTAAAAAAATTAATTAATTTTCTCTATATCTGTATAATAATTTTTATGTACGAGTAGGGCAAGTAAGGATTACAAATATCTTAAGAGAAACCTTACAAGCTTACAAAATATACTAATGGGGTGGGGGCAACTGATTAACCACAAGTAATTCTGGGGAAAGATGTGGACCTCGTCATAAAATTAATTACATTTGCATTCCCAGTTTCGGTATATAAATGGGATGATTCCATTTCCTCTAGAATCAGTGTAATTCTGGCATTGTGTGAAATTTCCAGGGGAAATGCAAGACAAGTAGTGAATTTTTTTACTTTTCGAACATACATGGCGAAATAAATTTTGAGATAATGATCAAAGGGAAAGTGAGAACTTGCCGGGTTTAGTTAATTTTATAGAGAAAATAATGTTGAGACAATCTAGACTTGCCAGTTTCATCACAAGTCTTCTATTATTGCTCCGTGTATTCGTTCCAGTAGTGCTTGCACAAGGAAGACAAGAATGGAGTGGGAGAACGGACGATACTACGATTCAGGATTCTGGTATGTTATTTCTCAAAACATTCGCGTATGTAGAGGTATTAGTGTCATATTAGAAAACATGGTTGCACTTTCAATTTCAATAAGACAAATTGAATTACTCAGCCGGAGGCAGATCCTCAAAGACTAATGATGAAGGTGCGTACTGGTCATCCCTTCCTGATTCCAGTACTCCAATAAAGGAAATGGTGAGTAGTCAAAAAACTTAAATTTTCAGTGTTTTGTCAGCAACACGTGCATTGTTACAATGAAAAATGGTAATAATGTTTGCATCTTTTGTAAAATGAAGGGCGACCCAACAGCATTAGAACAACAACCTTCCAAGTTTGATTTACTTAAGTTGCCCAAATATCCTCAACGGCCCGTGAGTCTTGATAGAGTATACTCACTCCTACACAGACAGCAACAACAGCCAAGGTTGAAGTTTCAGCAAAACAGCTATGAAATTCCTGTAGACTATGACGACTTCGCTCAGCGCTTACCAAACTCCCACACTACATCATATTACACGGACAGTTATGCTCCTTCTCAGTCATCTTTAGTGAAAGCAAAGATAATGCCGAGGGAGTCAAGACTGCCGAGGTATATGGTCATGTCCAACTTTAAAAGGGCTAGAGATGGCTGTAAGTACAATTTGTTTTGTAATTAAAATTTCTAATTCATTAGAACAATTCATTAGAAACGGAAGTAGCTGCTCAAGTCTCAAAACAGAATATGTAAAATTATTAGTTTTATTAGCATTTATGAAGGCGACAATCTAAATTAACTCTGTTGGCACATAAATAGCAGCAAACGGAAGTAATTCAAAGATTCGAAGATTCAAAGTTTTGGGATTTGCTGCAAAACGTTGTATTTCCTTTAGTCTCAGTTTGCCTCAAAAGCTTACTTTCATTGAATGAAATAAAACATGAACGGAAGAGGAAGCTAAAGCTAACCTCGACTTCGGCTTCTTCCACAAACTTTACGTCTCACTCGACGTATTGACGGGGAAAGCTGAGCGGAAATATAGAAATACTTGAAATGAATATTTCAAGATATAATAGCAATTTTCAATGTGCTCATTCACAAGAACTTCCACAACTTCATTTTTGCAAGTGAAAAAGAAAAGAGTAGCGAAGCGTGTATTGATGACGACGAGCTCAATTCAATTGAGTTTGAATTGAAAGGAGTCGCTTTTATGAATGCGTATATCCTGGAACAATCCCCTTTAAGTTTATTCAACATTGAGAAAGTTATTCCTTTTATAATAATATTCTATCGGCGCGATCTTGTCATTTTACTTGGGTGTTTCCGCTTCCCTCTTCTTGAAAAGATGCAATTGTCTTCTCTCTCTATTTTGCAGATATGTGCCACTTTAAGTTATGCCAAGTTGGTGTGTCAGGGAAGCGTCTCAGTGAGTGAATTCCCTCCATATGGAAGAGCGATAGTGGAGTGAACTGCACTCGGTAGAAGAAAGTCACTGCTGTTATGTGGCTACTTTAATTATTTATTGATGACGACAGCACACGACCATTCGGCTATGACGGGAGAGTTAACCCTAATCTTCTGTTTTTCTATACAAAATGTAGTAACCAGTTCTGGGTGATGTGGTGGGTCTAGTGTCTGGGGATGATCACTCGTAGCTTAAGTACACCCCTGATAGAATAGACTTTGAAAAACATAGTAGTTATGTAGTAAAAATTTATTCCAGGAAGAAATTTTCAAGTTCATTATTTTTTCAAATGTAGCTTATCTAGAAATATTATGTAGCCTTTTATTTTTGTAGTATTTGTGTAAATTTCTGTATCCCTATTTATCCATTGAATAGAACGTTGTGAAAATTGTTTCAGTCGAAATCAGAGTTGTGCTGTTGGCTCCGACAGGCAGTAAAATAAAAGACATTTTAGAGAAATCAACATGTAGTAAATAATCCATTATTAAGCATCATGGAATGAAATCATTGATGTAATAAAATACATATGCATATCCAATTGTTTTCTCCAGTCTGCGGAAATTATTGGCTTATATCATGGCTTACGCTTGTTGCACGAGTCGTGTATTTCATTAAATCTTGAACTAAAACTAGTAATATTTTACTACGTAGATTCATCAGCATTATGAAAAGAGAAAAGCTGCAGAAAGACTGCAATTCCCGGTGATAAATATTTAATTCCAAGGACTATGCCATGTTTAATGTGCTGGTGAAATCATTATTAACGACTTTTATAAACATGTCCTTGTCCTTAAGGGCTGACCCCATGCAAGAAGTATTTCGCACAATAGTTTATTTTACTTTATAAAACTAAACATTGCCTGTTAAGCAATGATTATACTTTTGAAAAACATAACTCTATCCAAATTGAATATGACTGGGTGCTCCTCTCAGCAGTCGTAAAGGGATTAAGATGAAGATAAACGTATTTAGTTTCCTCCTCACAAAGACACTTTTTTTGCCCGACTGAGATTTAACTTGCAAAGAAAACAATGGAACAGTGTCATGAAAAATTCTCTTACAAGTCTCGACCCTCCCCTGCATTCCTTGAAGGCTTGTATTGATCCTAAGGGAAAGTAATGTAGTGTAGACGTTCAGAAAAATTGACTCGGTTTCCGTAAAACTGCCATGTAAAATAAATGGAGTCTCTCTTTTATTTTCATCTTCTCTCAAAGCCCATGTAACGCATACATTTTTCAGTGTATTTTTTCATCCACAAAATTACAGCTTGGCCTTTGGCATTTTTATTGAATTGTTAACGAGATCGATGAAACAAGAAGTGATTAGGAGTAGAAGAGACAGTCAAGCAATCACGTTATGCTGGAATGGCCATAAAGAAACATGGAGGATTTGAAACTTTTGACTCTTTCATTCAATAGCAAGTATGTCAGCTATTGAAAGTATATTCATATGATGGTATGCATTATTATATCCACTCGTGTGCGTTGCAAATTTTTCTAAGAATCTACGATTTGGGGCGAAATTACATTTTTTCTTCTTAACTAACAAGAAAGTATGAGGACATAGAGTTGTACACCTTTCACAGAGGGAATTGAACCATCTATCTCACAAATCTTTTTACAATCTTTGCCCATAAGCTCTGTGGAGTACGTGGAATGAGAATTATCCTAACCCGTTTTCCTTCAAATCGGGTGGATTACTGGAAAGTGATACTGCTTTACATAACACTACCACATTACACGGGCATTGTTTGACTAACCTGTTGGGAAATCAAGGAAGGAAATCTGAAGCTCTTCCCAAACGACATTTTCAATAGAGTTGTTCAGAGCACTAGAGCTACGTATAATTCCCCTTATCCCTGAATGACATCAAGTAGCCTAGAGAGTTCCTTATCTTAGTGAAGGAATTACAGGCTAAATTATTTTTACTCGATTTACTAGAAGAAAGGTGCGTAGTATAGATTGGATTGCTTACATACCCGAAGCTATGAAAAGTCAACAAAAAAGGTAGATTGTCTTAAATTCACTAAAATAACTTGACTTTTTTCTATTACGCAATAAAATTGGGAAATTAGCAAAAAATAGTCTCGGACGCCCACTCAGAAACGTATTCATTTCAATGTTCAAGTGGTTGAGTAGGACAAATGTGTAAACAATTTTGGATTGCTTCAGAGTATTCCTATAAAGCAACGACTTTGGAGAAATACCCAGTTCTGATTTGCAACAAAAGGGAATGAGCCAATACTTGAATTACATTACATGGTCGTGAAAAAAATAAATTATTTATGAAGTCATTCTATACATAAGGTCAATAACATTAATTTGAGATGGGATAACTATTCGTCAATAAGATTTGATATCAATGTCCACATTTCTTTAAAACAATAACGAACCATGAACCATCATCGCCCACATCTAACCCAAACATGCTTTCTAACTTGACATGCTATATTTCTTGACATGGCGAAATCTAAAATGCATTACGTAACCCGTCCGATTTTCCATACTAAAACGGCAATTAGTGACGTGACTAGCAAATTCATAGCAGCCATCGAATCATCAAAGTGGTGAATTGAAATTAAACCAAAGCACCTACTGTTATTATTACTAACCAATAGTATTTTTCGCCCTTGGGTTAGACTGATTGTTTTCACAATTTGTGTAGTCACATTTCCCCAGTTTCACCATAGGACACCCCAAACCATACGCAATCAACGGAACAAGGGACAAGACCATTTAAACCAGGAGAGAGCGAAATAAATGAAGAGATAAAGCATCTCTCTCCAGGGAGCTAATCCAAGTGGGAGATGAGGGCATCTCCATTACACTAACAAATGTACTAGCATCATCATCACCACACACCATGGTCATCATACAACTAGAGAGGATTTCCATCTTCATCTCATGTTTTCCCTCATTTATTACCAAAAATAGTTGTACAATCTAATGCCATCGTTGTTGAGCTAAACCCATCTTAAGTTTTAAAGCATATTTTGTGCTTCACTTCTAAGCAATTCCACCCTTTTCGAACTGCTGGAAACTGTCATAAAACCGGGTGCCTACACTAATAAAGCAAGTAAAATGGATGTTTGTGTTTTTCCAATTGCCCATTGAAACTGGACAGTAATCTTTAGGAAGAAACATCTACTTTGTATAAATATCCCGTACCATTACCACCATCGAGGAGGAAATTAAGGGAGAGAAATGGCCAGTAAAGTATCTCACTCTTCTCAAGAAAGGGTCGAATGGAATGACGCCATTATTAGTGATAAAACTTTCCTAGTAGCACATCGACACTGCTGCATCCTCATTTCCAGAATCGCACCAAGCCATAGACAATCTGTAGCTTTCATACAATGTCATTACGGTCCGCACAAAACCTAAACGTTTTAATAAACGATATTATGCACCACTAACGGTGTAATGGTAGCATGACTTCCTCATAACTATTTTAAATGAACTTTTAGAGTAAGTGATTTCATTAAGTAAAACCTTATCATTATCATTACTCCCTAAAGTGACTTTCAAAAATGTTCTCGGTATTAATTTGTGCCAGGAGAGATGTTAAAACAATATTTTTCGCATGAGGGATGATTTTTTCAACTAAATCAACACTGCCACCGTCATCCTCATTCCGCGTAAAATGCTTTACATATTCATGATGATAACCAGTAAACCAGTAGCGTTATCTCGCACTTTGCTAACGAATCCAAACTTTCAATATGCTTCAATACCCAGAAGAAAGTGGTGACAAGTAAGAGCATAATGTTTTTACATGACAAAAGGAGGAAGTGGGCGAAACATTTTTCTCTAATAAACGACTAGCGGGATATCTGCTGGCCTCTTTCAGAGGGAGAAAACCACTCCATTTTATCAAGCAAATGCTCAATTGGGAGATAATGAATTGTTCATTTGCAATCCGCAAGATTAAAGGAGTAATGGGGGAAATGGGCAAAATTTTGTAAAATAAAGCCATATGGTGTTCCATTAGCAATAAATAAATATACTTACCCTTATCCGACTAGAGTATAAGTGAGACTGAAAAAATGATGCAAGACTGATGCTTGTTCAAAGAAAGTTATTGAAATAATATAGAAAAGAGATGTCCTCCTACGTATTCAATAGAGCAAAGGTAACATAACAAGTGAAATGAGACGCCTGATATAGTGGCGTTTGTAATAGCGTCACTAGCTCCTGTGGAGGATAACTCTATGAAATATCCCATTCGTGTCCTTATACAATTGTACAAGCGTCCTGTAGTAAGGAGAAAACTGTGAATTTCCAAAGAGCTTCCAGCTTCTATCGTCATCACTGAAATCATGGCTGTATTCGGGAAAGCGACAAGGGGATATAAGAAGTGATGGGGCTGAGCTCTCCTCCGCCAGTTTCGTCTTTACCATATTAGCAAGGACAACAACGGAGACTATAAAAAGTGAGTAGTTTTCACTCTCAGAGTATTTCTTCTCGGTGTGCATACCTTGTTTCCTATTTTTTTTAAAAAGCATAAAACAAAATAACATAATTGTTGGATAGTCTTTATTTTTCTATGTCAAATTATTGCAATCAGCGACCAGTTTTCTGAGTTTTGAATCCGTTGCTTGAGTTTTGGAGAATTGGTTGGAATTGGAGCAGAGCTTAACTTGTGGTGAGCTGCAAATAAAAGGTAAGTTTTACAAAAATACTGAAAGTTATTTTAGACTCGTTAACTACTCGCACCTTCTAATAATCAAGTTGTGTCAAATAAAAATGAATTAAAATTTTCAGTATTTCTCAACCGGAGTCATTTCTAACTGGGGCAACCTACAACTTTTCACTCAACAACAGTCAAAGTAAGACACGCATATTTTCTTCCATAAAGTAGAATAATTTAGAATAATATTGTTAATGTACCAATTCCCTCCAGACATTTTTGTAGCTTTCACCTGTGAAACCTTTTCATTTTGTGACCTGTTGTTTCATCACAGCAATTCCCATTAATTTTCCCGTTTTCACAATTTCCCGTGGTTTTCATTTCATTTCCTTTTCAAACAAGTGTTATCTAGTGTAAATGTGTAGCTATGAATATAAACCTGCATTTCTATTTTAACTATTCTCCTTTACTAGATGATTCGAAGTGACTTCACGGCATTGTTCTGCATCTTGGTCCCTCTCCCTTTCATTTTAGGAGCTCCAGTAGACGATGCCCTGAAACAGCAACAACAACAGGTAACTTTCTCCACTTTCACTTTTTCTATCACGCTTTCCACCATTCATTTACTATGAAGATTAGTTCACGTTTTACGCTAGAATGCAAGTCATGCAGTGTTATGTTCTCTCGATACACTATGCCACGTAATCTAATACGTGAAATGACTAGAATGAATTACACCCTTGAAATTATTTACAATCTTTCATGACTAGGCTTGTAGCTACGCATGAAATGGCAAAAGGCAGCATCTACGTACTAATAACGTTCATGGTTCATTACATCTTCGCTATCCACAGCTCACAAGTGTAATCATTTAAAATTCCACAATTCCACAAAAATGCTGCACAACATCCTTTGAAAATGCAAAACAATGCCCAAACGGTATTTAAAAAGAAAGCCGAACACGGAGCGCATCAGATGAAACAAAATCAGCACAATTTATTTCGTTAGCAATCACGTTTTATTAAAACTTTCACTCTTAACCTTCACGTGCAAAACTCACAATGAGCCCATTCATTACCGCATTCAGAATTAATTTCACGGGTAAGACTATCCTCAAATTAATCAATAAAAGGGAAAAGATAATTTACTTTCACAGTTATGAAAAAAGTATTCTGGTCTTTGTTCAATTAGCGGCTTTGGAAAAAGAAGCGGGTGCAGTTTCCCCTTTGTAATTATACTTCATTTAGCAAAGTTTGTGTGCGATTCTCTGGTGTGAATAAAAAAAAAGTTGGCCTGGCTTGCATCATGCATATTTCATTTTATGCAAAATCGTCTATAAGACACTAACGACTTCATGGAAAGAAATACGTAGGAGATGGAAAATGAAAAGAAAGTTGTATGCTTTATGACAATTAAGAGACTTTTAAGGAGAGACTTGTATTAAAACAATATTTTATTTCACGATGAAAAGAGTTTCGGCACTTGACAAGGAGAAGCCATTGTTTTAAAGGAAATAACAAGTAACTAGATATTATTCAGTTATTCTGTTACAATTGAGCATTCTATTATAAAACGCCCATGTTCCCGGAAACTCAAATGGAGTATTTTAGTAGCTCGTTCTTATTTGGAAATGAGGTTTTCACGTGCCATTTCTATAGGTCTTGCTTGTCAAATTTTAAACAATGCAGCGGAAGCGGAAGAGGCGCTTGAACTTGCTAAAAATAATATTGCCGGAAAATGTTAATAGTATTTTCATTAGAATCAAGTATTATTTAGAAAATACCTTTGACTCCTTTGAAACGCATTTTGTAATTTCCCACTAGTAAATGATTTAGATTAACTTCTTCAAATAAAGTTTCAAAGGGTTTTCAAAGACTTAAATTAACCTACGCAAATATTTTCCGTTGTCTGTTCCTAAATTCAATTGTTCCCATTGTCATTTACCATTTCCTGTCCTTGGCTAATCCGCAAAGTAGACACTAATCATCGCTTCTCCAAGAACTTTGTTTACTTCCTTCATAATTATGCCATTATCAGTCTAGCAATATCCAAACTAAATCTTCTATCCCACACCCACTAATTCTATAAA
The DNA here is from genome assembly GCA_027743725.1 of Rambutsinella grinnellia. Lineage (NCBI taxonomy): Eukaryota > Metazoa > Arthropoda > Collembola > Entomobryomorpha > Entomobryidae > Rambutsinella > Rambutsinella grinnellia. The sequence continues at coordinate 26,267 of JAHZMU010002594.1, read as the reverse complement.
GAATTTCACCTGAATCGCATTATAACGGATTAGGGATGAAAGTAACGGCTTCCTGCAAAGATGAATGCGAACCCAAAACTTCAAATAAAAGTAAAGGTAAATTCTATCCCACCATTGTTCTAACGCTATAAGTTTCAAAGTCAGGTATCGATGATACAATGGTTTGTTTTAGGATGAAAAGTTCACAAAGTGCTTTCACTTCCAACGGAAAGACACTAATGGCTAGTATTGAGTATATTTTTACTTTTCTCTTGTTGCCCTAAGACAAATACGTATAATGATAAAACTTTAATTGAATTGGAATGGCATTGTCCTGCAAGAGAAAAGGAAAAGGTTTACTGTAACTACCAACCCACTTTAAAGGCATTTGTACTTAATTATTGTCAATGCCTCAGTGAAATGAGATCACTAGAGACCTCACTGCAACCGGTATTTTTATTCTTAGCTTCCCCCAAACTATCCCTAAACATAGGCTCAGGTGGCCTTGTCCGGATTCTATTACTACGTTTAGTCACATTCTCTGCAATGTTTCTTTAAATAAAATATGTCAAATGCTTTTCCTTTGATGTTTATAGAAATAGTAATAATTTGTTAGAAAAGCTGTTTAGAAAAGAGAGAAATACATTAAAAGCTTTTACTTCTCTCGATGGGGGTAGAATAGCTATGCATATTCAATTATGAACGTTGAGAACTTAGCGAGAAAGTAACAGGGAGGTTCCAAAGTCAAAATGCTAACGATGATTGCATAATTTCTTGACAACATTGATGGTATGCATCCCCAACATGCAAACAAACTAATGTTGTATGTCAAACTGTTGAATTTTTTATTTAATTTTCAAGTTTAATCCAACTTGTAAGGTGAAAGTCGTTGAAATGTCCTTCCCATAATGCCCCAAAACATGTTGTAGCAGACACATTCTCCTAGAATGCTTAGCCAGACGTTTTTCTAATGTCAACTTTAACCATTTTTACGAAAGCTTACGTGGTTTTCATTCATGCATGTCATATGACTTTAGTTGGTACGCGGAGCAAGTTTTTTGTAAACTTAACTTATCACTTATCACTGATCACCATCTTATTTTTAACTGAAGTTCACCTCTAATTTGTTGCCATTTCATCCTTGCCTTTTTTAAATGCATGACAAAAACGAGTCTGCTGTTTACACTAGGTCAGTATATGTAAATAATTAGTACTTCAGGGATCGCAAGGAAAGTGAAATGAATGATTTATGCAAAATGAGCTGCCTTTAATTCTCTCCTTCAGAAAACAATGAACCTCTTTATCGCTGTGGTTAGTCTTCTTAAGCACTTTTCAATTACCTATTATTATTCCTCGTTAAGGGATCTGTAAATTAATCTTTCATGACTTGGCAAGGCTGTAAAAAGAGGAAGTGAATACATAATACTTACTTGAACTTCTTAAAAAAACTACAAAGGTTGGTAGGAACTTGTAATAGGTGAAGATTTTTTGGGGAGCCCCATAAATTTGCCCAATTTCCCTTTCCGTTTCTTTCTCAAATAGAAAAAAGTTGGTGAAAGGTGGTAAAAGGTGGAATGTTGAGAGGTCATACGTCAACAATGCTTCCCCTCCAAGTTGATCTAGTGGAGGAAAATAGTTCCTTCCTAACATTTTCTTTCCCATTAAAATAAGCAAATGGCATTCATACACTTTATCTGCCTCGATCACAATAACAAGCTATTGGTGGATAAAACGATGACATTATTTTCTTGAAGATACGAATCCATTTTTTTCTTTACTTGTCATGTATTTTTTTCCTTGTGTAGGAATTCCCAGTAGGAATGTTTTATTCATGATATAAAAACGTTACAGACCTTTCAAATATCTGGTGGTGGTGTCTTCTTAGATTACGTCATGTATTTAGCTCACTTAAAATCTTGTGAGAAAAAAGAAAGCGAATACTACTGTTCTTTTCTTTCAACTGTGTCATTATTCATTTTAGGATAAAGGTCTTGAATATCTTTGAAATTGTTCATACGGCTAGTTTTGAAAAGTGAGCAGATGCTCTCAGGAATAAATAAATAAATGTAGTTTCGAAGTTCGAACGGGAAAATAGTGTGAGAGTGGCAAAAGCTGTAAAACTGAAATGATGGCCGAGCAACTCAAAGAAAGAAAATTAGGTTTTAGGGAAAAGTGACGTACGTTTTCTGCATTGTACTATCGTCTTCCAACAAATTAAGTATACATTTTGATACGTAGGAATAAGTTTGTTCACAAAACAAGAAACTACCTTATCTATCTAGAGGAAAAATGTCTAGGTCATAAAATAAGTTACAAGACAAAATATCTACACGAAGGTCGGCTAGGCTAGATGTTATCAGCAATTATTTTCTTTTTGATGAGTTTATTTATGTCTTTCCCACAAACTAAGTGTTTTGAAAGAATGAAAGAGTAAATTTGCCGAGTGTTGGGAAGGCTGTTTACAGCCTTCAATACGCCAATAGCATATTTATAGGGACAATGTGCAAAATCATGAATATTTTAGTTTGCCCAATCCTTTCTTCCGACAAATTTTTACTAGCATTGAACGAATTATTCGAACTATGTTTGAAAAACAATCAATTAAACAAGACAGTTATTCACAGAGCTTAATTTTCATTTTCACTACGTGATGGAATTAGAAAGTGGATTAATCTGTAAAAATGACTATTTGCGTAGATATGTGTTAGAGAAAGCAGATGTGACCGGAAATAAAAGTGGACTACAGAAAAATGAAAAGAATTATCAAGTATACTATAAAAGAAAAACATCACAATTAATCGAATACCAAATCTTTGCAAAACTCACTATATCTTGGGCAGTAAATCCAGGCTTAATTTCAAACATGCTTGATCCTCCGAGATAGAGGGAAAGATTTTATTGTCTTTGGAGAACATGGATTGTGTAAACCAAAAATGGGGATATTGTCTTACAGTCAATTTGGCTAGATTACGGGCATGTTGAACAACTGAATTTTAGAATTAGATAACTTCCTAGTTTATATCCTTGACATGCAGAATGGTTCAAGAGCTTGCTTTCGTATAACTTACAAATAGTTTCATCATTATTATTTGGAACTTTTACAGATTGCGTCTGGGGCGTATCGAGAAGAGCCATACTGGACTTATTACAATCAAGGTAAGAACAGGCCTTTCATTCTCGGCATCTGATTAGTCTTTTATAAAGATCTTAATGAATCAACGTTTAACTTTCTAATCAAGACTGCATAAAACTTCGACAGTGAATTCTCATCTCAGAAGTTGATCTTGAATTCTTTTAAGTTAATTTGTAACTGATGAGTACTTACGATCCTTCTTAATTTGTTAAAAACTTTCGGCAATAATTTGCATTGCAAAGGATATAAGAAGTGGAGAAGTTTTCAGATTGATTAAACAAAGTGGTAATTTTATCCCTAATCCTAAGATATTTTGCTCTAAAATATACAATTACTTTACGCTTAACGTAGATGAAAAAGCAATTTAGTGAATGCGGGGATTGCTTTGAGAGAATCAAAAGCACTTTCTTACAATTAGTAGTTTCACTTGGCCCCATAAGATTTGCCAGAATGATATTTAGTAACACTCTTGCTATGCTATGACAGAAAGAGTGGTTTTGCACAAATGCATGAGCATTAGCATGAGTATTTAGTATTCAGTATTGCTTAGTTGGGATTGGAAGTTATCTCGACGCAGTTAGTCACGAGATAATTTTGCATGCATGAAATGATTTGAAATTTATTTTGGTAAAATTGGGCCAAACTATTAACTAGATTCAGATGAACTACCAAATGGAGCATTCATCGTGAAAACGCGAGCACTTGACAGCCTTGGAAGAGGAAACATTTTGCGGAGCTTGAACCTAGGATCTGAATGGGGAGGTGATAAGATCGGCTCTAACTGGAGGTTTGTCGGAAGTCCAAAACGTGGTGGAGGACTCGACTCTCTCGGACGTGGAAACATATTACGTAGAGTAAATTATGATGATGAGATTAACAACTTTCTTCACTCATCCTACCCCTTTGAGGGTCGCAATGCATTTTTAAGGAGTTTAGACTCATTAGGCAAGGGGAATATACTGAAGAGAAGTGTCAGAACGGTTTCAACTCAGCAACAGGTCAAAGAATAGAACAGACAACCTCCATCTCATTCTAACAATTCTTGAAAGGAGAGCATTCAACTTTAGATGAATTAAATCGGAATTATTATTCTTTTGTTGTGGTATGTTATCTAGACGTCTCATACATTGCTAATTTAGCTTTTGATTTTTTACGAGATTAGATAAAGTAAGAAAATTTAGAGTCAGAAACCACTCCACGAAGAATTGCTGCGATAAACTATGTGTAAAGGAGTGTTTAGTCTGTTGGGAAAAGAAAAGAAAGTAGCTGGTTTCAACGAAAGACTTGCTGATTTGGGGCAATGCGACAAGGCGAAAGGATTGAGTGCAAATCTCATTAAATGTACCTAGATAGTTTAGATTTAGAAATCTACTGTGGCTATTTAATTCATATAGACGGCCTATATAGTGTAGCAGAAATAAAGAATTCCCCGCAATGAAATGATTGGTAGGAGTTTAAATTTTTATTTTTCAGGTAAAGCTGGAGTATTATGCCTGATATTACTGCAATTAATAATAATGCATGATCGATTTATATTTGCACACTGCAATGGCCAGATATAAAAGCATGTAAGGCAGTTATTCTAGAATTTTATGATTATCCTTGAACTTGGGTAAGTATATGCGTGGGTTTGTTTAAGTTTTGAATTCTATTTTAATTTGACATTTTCAGAGGCATAATTGCATGAAACTTGATATTTCAATTACGACTATATAAATATCAAGAATATTTATTTGCTACAAACATTAATGATATAATCCGCGTGATATTTGATACAAACTGTCAAATTGATTGATGCGATTAAAATGGTTCAATTTCACCCTCATCACGATATCAATTGCATGAAAAGTAGGGATGTAGAGTACAAGATTTTTACAGAGAAAAAAATTCACTGCATGATTACCTGATCCACCTACACAGAAATGCCTGCCTTGATGCTGTGGAATGCCCTGCATGTTTTCAGATGCTCTTCTCGAGCTTAAAGAGGTACGTTTGTGCTACACAATCACTATAATAATAATTTTTCAGATTCCTGTGATTTTTCACTTTTGCACGATTAGCTTGAAATCCTTTTCATGTCAATTTACATCCAATATTCATCGCTACATTTGAAATTGTAAAGAGATTGAACTTTCCACTTGCCTTCTTATATTTAAATTAGGAAGAAATTTATATGTTGTTATTTCCCACATGAAATACATTTTATGGGTTTCCACAAAAATGATGCATTTTCAGTAAAATGATAAATTTGGTTATTACCTTTTCCTGGTTTAGCGGGTCTAGCCAACAAGAAAATGGATTCACTTGCTGGGGATGTGTTCGGGTTGGCGAAAAGATTTGATTCTATAAGGTAAGTGCTTTCAGCATTTGATTTTGTGGCTTTTGATGCATAAAAAGTGTTTAATGTTTTATATAATCTCTACCTGTTTATTTCCAGCGGGGCTACCTTTGGCATGCAGAAGCGAAACTTTGATGAGATTGATCGGAATGGATTTGGAGCGTTTGTTAAGAGGAATTACGGGTATCCATACGGAAAGAGGAATTTTGACGAAATTGATCGCACAGGATTTGGAGCATTTGTGAAACGAGCAGCCTGAACTCCTACTTGGATCTAAATAACTATACATTTAAAACAAAACATTTAACTAATAATGACATTTCAGTTGCAGATTTTACATTATTTATCTTGTATCATATGGCCCCATTGAGTGCTTTCGGTTGCGATTTGCGATAGGTATAGGATTAGTCATTTTTTGAAGGGGTTTTTAGAAAATCTAATTTTCAATCCCCTGAATTAATCTCGCCGCTTTTTAATAATAGACCTAAGTTATGTTCGAGTTGGGGAGTGGTTAAAAGAGAAACCAAACCGTCATGTCAGTGATACGAAAAATAGTTATGACTTAATTGATTATTCATAAAAGCTGCTAATGGGAGGATTATCTTAAGATCATGAAAATGCAGTGATATCGGGTTAAACCAGAAGATTTTAGGGGTGACGAGTAATGATGATAGACAAATCAGAAATCCTATACCTCTCCTGCTTTAATCGTGTTTAGTTACGTGGCTAACGTAAAGATTAAACTTTGTCACAAAATAAATATACAATTTCCCCATATTTAATGTAGAGCCCTGTTAAATGTTGCGGAATATAAAAAGTGTAATTCCTTGTATATTTCTCAGAAACAAAATATTTTCACTTTTCATCCAATTTTGTTCAATGGGTAAAGTGTATAAATTATATAACTTTAACATTGTTAACTGTGAAAAATTAACCATGTTGTATCTGATTGTGAGTGATTATCTTTCAAAAAAGTGTATACAAAATATAGGAAATGAAGTTAAACTGCTATTCATTATGCATCCTAAAATGAGTCAATTGCTGTATTTATGTACGACATCATTAATAATAGGGTTACTAGACTATAGTTTTAGATACCAGTAATAAAAGCCCAATTTATTTTCTTTGTTATTTTCTAATATCGATATCAGACTTGCGACCAAATATTGGCATGAGATTGTGTGCAGAAAAAAATGCATATGTGGAAGAAAAAAATCTGGAAGAGAATGGAGAATATTTATAACATTGCTGCCACCATTTATTCACTGGAACAGTCTATATCATACATGCTTGAGTATTATTTTTTATAATAATGCAGCACATACTATAATGTTGAGCCCTTTTATCGCATCTCGCATTAAATTACGCTGCAGTTTCATAAAATTAAAATAGATTTTTTGGTATTATTTTTTACTTCACAAATAATACAACAATGTTTGTACCTGTCTTTGAGAATCAACTTATGTTGGGAGACTAGTAATAACAAAAATAGAAACTAAAATACTCGATCCCTTGGTCAAAATAAACGCTGTCATGCAAAAACAAAATCCTTTTATGACTACGGAAATATATTAGGCACGTAATATCAAAAGCTTAGATTATTTCATAAGCTATTATAAAATACATAACTCAATCGCTCCTAATGAAGCCAACTGTTAAAGCTCTCTGTTAAAATTCTTAATCGAATTTATTGATCACTGAGGGGAACCGGACCAAACGTAGTTGAGATCCATAGTCACATAAAATGGCGTCACCACAACTCATAATTTGTCTAACGAAAACAGCATTGTCTCGATGGCCCAGCCTCACAGCTCTCACTGGTTCCCCAGTTCTTACGTCCCATACGACTAAGGACCCCTGCAAAGTGAAAGCAATTGGGAAGGCAATGAGTTAGAATGAGCGCACATATGAAATAATTTAGCTTTTCATTTCGCAGCAACTTACCCGCTTGCTCGTGATGAGAAGATTATGCGTTAGCATTACTAAGCTGGGACAATAAGTGTGATCCTGTGGTCATAAATCAAAGAATGAACAGATGGAATTAATTAATCCATATCCTCCTTTTCATAATCAATAACAAATTGAACCAAATTGGATGTTGCTTACCAAATGTATTGTGTTAAGGATGTGTCCCTGGAAGCGCTCCCACACACATATTTTGTCGTCTCCTCCTACACTAATTATGTAACTTGCTGAATACGTCAGCCCATTCACAGGTCCATCATGTGCCTGAGTTGAGTACATGCACATTCCTAGAAAAAAGTTACAATATTTAAACCTTGCCCTTTTATGCGTAATGGAATCAATTTGATCATAACATATTGTGACTGCTTTTACCTGTGATAAGGTCCCAAACGCATAGCATTCCATCCTGACTTCCACTTCCAGAAGTCATGGGAGAGAACTTATCAATGAATAAACAAGTTATGGGACCATAATGCCCATGTAATGTGTATAATGGGGTGTGATCTTCCAGTCTAAAGACCTAGCATTGAATAAAATTATAATGAGATAAGATTAGATTTATTACGCACTAGATCAAAAAAATAATCCAGATATTTACTTTAATGGTGTGATCCTGACTGCCCGTAAGTGCCCGACCACCTTCGCAATCTAGACAAACAATTGGTTGTTGATGTGCCTTTTGAGTTGCCAACCACACACATCTAATATCCCCTTCATTCGTATGCGTAGCCACACGGTCAACATCATCACCACTGTGCCCTTTAAACAAGCGGAAATGAAACGAGATAATTCAATTATATTGCAAAATCCTACTACGTCAGAATCCACGTATACAAAATAACAAAATCATTAGAATAAAGGAAATTGAAATAAAATTCCAACGTACATCTGTGATATGGCGATGGACTTTCAGTACAGAACCCATTTGTGCATGGTTCTATATCAATAAAGTCTAGAGAGCCATTAATTCTTGCTACCAAAACCCGATTACTCACGAGTTTCACACACATTATGCCCACGCAACTTCCATCGTCGAAGGTCGCCTGTAATCCAAAAAGGAAGCTTGTTATTGAGAGCCAATTTCAATTATTGAATTGCTTAAATAATTGAGATGAAATAATAAAACAAACCTTCAAGACTCCCTTAAAGCCATCCCAAATTTCTAGACGGCCAGTACCTGTTCCCAGTATAATTAGATTTTCGTTACAATCTAAACACCAAACTGATGGAACTTCCATGTACGTATGTTCCTCCAACTCTCCATAACTATCTTGATGCCGTAGACCTTTCGAATCCATTGTTGGAGATGCTCTAATTGACAACAGAAACTGATCAATTAGCATGCAAGGCAAAAGCCACTCTTTAAGTATTTAAATAAATTACTTACGGATGCGAGGAAGGCGTCTGAGGTGTAGGATGCATTGGTGACATGTCAAAAGCATTGGCATCCGAGTGAAAGAAAGAATTTGAAGGGCTTTTATTAGGGGCTATTTTGAACTGCATTGCCATTTGAATTGGAACACTGGCCACTCTATTTAATGGAGGCCCAGATTCAAATCCCGAATCCGATGCATGATTAGTTGCTCCTGTAAATGCGCCGAGACTAGATGCTGAAGCTTGGCGTGTATGAGTCCGACTAAAACTTTTCTTTTGTAAATTGTGTTGCATTTCACTGTGTGGTGGGGAACAACTTGCAGAGTCTCCATCAGAGCCGCACCATATAAAAGATCCATCATCTTTTTCACCATGCTGAATTTTTGAAAAATATCTAAAAACAAAGAATATATTTTGCGTTAATTTTTCATTTTATTAGCATAACTATAACCGAAGGAAAGGTGAAATTACCGACTCCTGTTGACTGTCACCATATTTTCACCAGAACATGAATTCCAGACTTTTAGGGTCCCGGCAAGACATACACTTGCTATCACATTTCCATCACTTCCCATGCATTCTACTTCCTGCCTGTGTCCATCCAGAACCAACGGCAAGGCTTCAAATACAACCTAAAAGACACATCACGCGAGTCAAAACCCAAGATACGATAATGGCGAGTAAAGCCTCGACCATGCAGTTTTAATCAAATAAGCATAAAGTTTTATTCACCTGTGTATAATCATCCTGATTTCCATCTGGTGATCCTTTCAACCAACTTTCTCTCCATTCCGCGTAATTCCGTGAACAGATACAACGATAAAGCACAACAAACAAATACGCGATGAATAAAATGCTCGGAATGGCTAACAACATCGTAAGAGCCAATTCAATTGGGGAGCTTGGAACATACGGATCATCCGATCTCGTTGATAATAAAGCCTTCTTGCCAAGTTTCCCAAGAGGTGGAGAAATCGGGAGATTAGTATCAAACTCATCGACTAAATCTATTGGCTCAAACGCGTTTGCTAAAGCGTGCCAGTTAAAATGCTTTGCTTTTGCATTCTCTGATGGATGTCTCAGGGAAAATGCCTTTTCAGGTTTTACAGGAACCGTAATGGTAATCGGAGGCAGAATTGTTAGATACTGTCCAACAAGGCTGATGTTATAAATTCCCATCATCACTTGCCAATGATACAAAGACAGTCTTCTCCAAATGTATGGATTTTTCGAACAAAATTCTTTATACATTTGAAAATTTTGAAAACTACTGGGAATTACGCCATGGGCAGTGTTGACGTTGACGGATTCGACTTTTGAAGAGTTGTCCACTGTTACAAATGGGGATTCTTTGGCCGTCATTACATGTACTGATGTTTTGGTACTGCTATTATTGGCATACTGGAACATATTGACATCTTGATTTTTATGATGTAGAGGTACAATCACATCTTCTGTTTCCAAAGACTTGAAATGGGATACGATAGCCGAGTCATAAATAATTACGGAAATCCATCCCACCATTATTAAAGTAAGCGTTCTTTGAAAGAATCTCGTCCTCGCCCAGAAATAAACAACTTTTAATCGTTTCGGGATGACAAGAATAGGAGCTCTGTGGGTAGGAGCTACAACGTTTGCAGAAGCTGGGGATTTTGGCTTTCTAGGTAAATGTCTTATGTCTCCATTTGCATGAATTGGAGTCCTTAATGGCGGCGCGATGAACCTATGAAGTCTTCCGGGTAATGTTTTCTGTCGAGTTATATCTACTGATAAAAGGGTTGCGAAGAAAAATTGAAGAAAAAAGTCTGACAACAGGGCAATAATAGCTAAAATGCAGAATTCTTGAATGGCAGGAATAAATGTGAAGAATCCAATTGTAAGTATTGTCACGTTTGCCAAAAGATTCTTTGTAATATTCCATCCTTCTTTGCTTAGTCCTTGAGCAACACGAATTTTCATGTCTAAAGTTGGGGATGTGGAAACCACTGACTTTGTTAAAACGAGGATATTTTCCAAACCAATTATTACGACTAGATAAGGATAGAAAGCTTTAGCTTTCACATCAAAACTCATCCCGAACAGGGAGCATAGGCCGACGGACATGCATAAAGATGCCACTACAGTTATTAAAGCACTGAAAATAGAAAGAAAAATTTAATTAATTGCACGTATTAATTTGAATGAAATCTTAACATTTAGAGAAGAATAAGAGAAAATTTTTACCTAAACGCCATTCCTAGTTTGGAGGTGACGATATCAATCTTGTTCATTGAAAAGTATACGTATAGAAACATTGCAAAATATGTTGCAGCGAGTGGAACTAATTCAAACAAAGAAGATTGAGGGGGATAATAAATATGGAACAATCGCCCATGCTCTAATTCTGAAGCAGTTTCTTGATTTCCTCCCGTAGAATTTCCAGCATCTTTTACAATAGAAGGATCTTCTGCACGGTCCAATTTAGATGCATGCAGCAATTGCACCTTATTTTGTAACAAGGTAATAAATCTGCAAAAAAATTATATATGCCATCAGTTTTCTTTTCAATCAAAATTATAATAGTTCTGCGAAGTGGCTTACTCTTCATTATAAGTACGTAAAGCTACTGTAATTGCGTATGAAACAATCCTCTGTCGAGCTTTAAATGGATTTCTCTTTAACCCCGTTTCTCGTACATTCATCCCGAGTAAAATCTCAGCCAATCCGCTTCTTCCCTTTTGATGAATTTGATAATTGAGAATAGTAGACACGATATCAGCATCGGATTGAAATTTTGAAAAATCCTGCTGCCAAAAATTTGCAGGTGAAACAACAAGACATCCATTTTCAGGTAACACCGGAACTTTGCCCTTTAATGCTTTTGATTGAACTGGCCCGACTCGAAAGCAATTATGAGCTAATCCAATCGACCTACATGAATTATCAGACACAATGTTAATAAATTTTTGCTCGACATATTTTTTTGCATAATTAAAAACTAGCTTCAAAATTTATCTTACTCATTTCCCTTCTCCGAAATTAAGCTATCTATTATGGAAAAAACTTCCGCAAGTGGTCCACGGTAAGCATCAGTCAAAACTAAGTTCTTGCTCCAAGGGACAACTGCTGATTTGACGATAACTTGTTGAATATACGCAATCGGCGGTCCTTTATACCACCGGGGCCATTCACTCCCATCATTAAAGCCTTGAGGCGGAGGGACGGAATAATTTTCCTTCACAATTATAAACTCTTGCGGTGTATTTCCAGGTAAGGGAAGACTGAGCAAAGGCAGGCTGTATAAAAACAAAACACTTCATTTACAAATCCATAATCATTTAAACCATCTCATCATTTTAATTACCAAGATAAAGCCACAACAATCGTCGTCACAATCAAAATAAAAAACGGGTGCGAAGAGCACAACAACCCCAACGTATAATAAATTTCCGCCACTCTCTCCGGCACCGACTGCTGTCTTCGATCCGACATTCCCGAACTCTTTAGCCTTTTATGCTCACTCTCCCTATTAACAAACTGACCGGTTTCAGCAGTAACTTGAGTTTTTCTCCTTCCAGGAAAGGCAATAGGGTTAACTTTCCTTCCAACACTGCCTCTTGCAACACAACGAGCACTATCATTATCATCTTCATCGACTAAAACTGCATCTCCAGTAGCACCCCCACCACTGCTATCCATCTTTTCATTAAATATTGCCCACCACTGTTCCAACACACAGATATTGATAAAAAAAACTTAATTAGATTATTAATCGATTACTCCCCCGCATCAAAAAATTAATTCAAGTGTAATCCATAATCATGTGGAGATACACATCTGCTTGCACAACAAATTACGTGTTTTAAGATTAAGCAATGCAATGAATAGGCTATTCCTTGACTCGGAAGCAGTTTGCCACTTCTAAAAAGTTAGTCATTAGCTTATACGTTTTTACACACGTTTTACTCACTAGTATTCGCTAGTTTTCGCACTCACTGCGAAATGGACAATGATAATGAAAACACCTTTTCATACCAAAACTCTTAAATGCGTATTTTCTCATTCAGGTTTTTCTCTGTCTGTTATTCCATAAGATAAACATGAAATGTATGAGACATATAAGGCCCGGGCACATGCACATTTCACACAAGCCCAAACCTCTCCACATATAAATCCTCACATTTCATTGGCTTTTTTAGGTGGCGGAGGGTGATGGACATTTTACGTTTCATAAAGTTTATATACGCGAGAGAAGCACAAAGAGATAACCAGTTTAGTCATAATACAGATTAAGCTAGTCCCCTTTTGCTGGAAAAATGTGAGAGAAATTGACTAAGATGATTAGCCATATGAATAAGGAAAAGAATTCAGAGTAATCGAGAAAATGCAGGCATAGCCTAGACAGAAGAGTAGATTGTGTGAGAAACGCTTCATGTTGCGTAATAGAAGCGTGCGGGAGATGAGAGATGAGGATTGTAGTAAAAAAGTTTTTGCTCCCTCTGGATCATGAAGTATATAATCGATATGTGAAGCGTATGTTATATGTTATAAAGTTGGAGGGTATATGAATAGATGTAAATAAAATAGGTATTAGGTATACACATGAATTGCATATATGCAGTCCAGCGTCTCACCACCACCACTAGGTGTCAAGTTAAATCGGGAAAGTATCCCATCATAAATGTCATGAAAATAAATGACGTTAATCAAAAGTGCAACACTGTCCAGTTCAGTGGAGCAGAAATAGCAGAAGGACGCTTGAAGGGATTTAAAGATTTAAAGATAATTTGTTTTAATATCATATTACAATAAAAAATATTCGCAATTACGTGCCATCCGCACCCAGAGCTCATTGCTCTTAAGTCCAGAGTTGTTTGCTGGAGGGCAAAACTAATGACATTCAGAAGGCTGTCCCCGAATCTTACACATCTAGGTATTATGTATACATCTAATGATTTGCATTCAAAAGAGTGTAGATTCTTCTTCAGAATTCGCAGCATTTACACGTGAATATATATATACACTTTCATTGTTGTGAGATGAGATAATATCCTCTCTCGAGGGGGAAAGCTCTCTCGCTGGAAATATATTTTTTCTATTGATGGAAGCGCTACAGAGAGAAATACTACCTGTCTATTTTCTACTATCAGAAAAGCTACCTGCCTTCGCGTAATTCTTATGCAATGCTTGTAGGCAGGCACGAAGAAGCTGGATAATTTTTTAAAAAAATCTATCCAGAGTGAACGACAGATGTGATGTGTGAGAGAGTATTTGAAAGTGACTTGGGGGATTATATTTTTTATGAACATGTAAATATGCAAGAGTGAACGTGAGAGAGAATGTTCGTGTCGGTGGATGATGCTGAAAAAGGAGAATGAATGGAGAAAATTAATTTTTCTAGCTTCCATTCACAATTCTCCAGGAAGCGTTTCCTGTGAGGTATTGCGACGTCAAAAATATCTGGAGTGGATGGGGAGATTTAATTAAAGTGGGGAGTGAGAGGAATGACTGGAGTGGAAAGTGAAGTGAAGGTTTGAGTTGGATTTTTTGAAATTTAAATTTTGGACTTGGACATTGGAAGTGTGGTTTTGTTAAAGTGATGGGTGTAATTTTACTGACAATGGAGACTTTCTTTAGTCTCGCGAAATCTCAAAGTTAAACTTTCAGATTTCGGGGGGATTGTTTTAACTTGTCCGGGAAATAAAGAATGTCGAAGGAGATGTTAGGTGGTTGCTGTGTTTGTTCGGATGATCGGGGGTGGCCCGAAAATCCATTAGTTTATTGCGATGGCCAAGGGTGTAATGTGGCGGTGCATCAAGGTGAGAAAAAATTAGTAAATTAATCATTTGAAGTGAGAAGCGTCAAAGGTTTATTTAGGCTGTAAAATGGCAATGGTGCAAGATAATTCGCAAGAGTGTATTGGAACTGACACTGAGCACTTTAGTGCAGTTAAAATAATTGCTATTTATTTATGGGTAAATGCAAGAGCGTGCAATGCAACGCTCGTAGTAAACTTGAAATTATAATGATGAAGACGATGCCGCACGCAGTAAGCGAGTTGCGAATTCCGATTTGTGTGCACTATATCAATTGCGAATCGTCCGTAAATTACTCAAGCAGGTTCAACATTCAATTAATTCATTGTGTGGCTCGTGCATAGACAAATGTGTTTTTAGAATAATGAGAAACGGAAGAAAGCAACTTGAATTATCATTTTAAGCGTTAATTGTAATCTGGATGGGATTTCAAATGATATTTTGTATTTTACAGCGTGTTATGGCATTGTAACGGTGCCGTCAGGACCTTGGTTTTGTCGAAAGTGTGAATTACACGAGAGACCAGTAAGTCAATAGCTTGAACACAATCACTACTTTCGACCGCCGACCGATCAAAACTGAAATTAACTTGCATTTAATTATTTCTAGCGATGTGAACTCTGTCCTTCAAAGGAAGGCGCATTTAAGAAGACGGATTCAAGCTCCTGGGCGCACGTAGTCTGCGCTCTTTATATACCCGAAGGTACGCCCGGTTTAATTAAGTACTAATTTGTAATAGAGTTAATTATTAAGTTGGCAGAGTAGTGCGGTCGATTTCGACACTTTATATATTTATACGTATTTTTACTTAGTGCGCTTCGGAAATGTCACAACGATGGAGCCCATTTTAATCTCATTGATACCTCAAGAAAGGTTTAATAAGACATGCTACATTTGCGAGGACGCCCATGGCAGAGGTTCCACCAAGGCCAATTTTGGCGCCTGTATGCAGTGTAATAAAGCAGGATGTAGATCTACATTTCACGTAACCTGTGCACAAATGCTTGGACTGTTATGTGAGGAAGCTGGGAACATGATGGACAATGTCAAATACTGTGGATATTGTCAGCATCATTATGCTAAATTGGTGAGTTATACAATCTAATTCGCATCATCCTGGATAATGCATCCAGTGAGTGGTGACTGAATCCAGTGAATTAAATTACTATTTTAACATTACAGAAAGCTACTCGTCACGTCAAGATCATACCCCCATATCGCCCTATCCCAGCAAATAACTCAAGATCGGTGTCTCCAGCCTCAGCCCCAGATAAACCCGCGCATGGTCCAGGTAATAAGTCATCATCAGGAGGAAGCGGTGGAGAAGACGGGAAAACCTTAACAAACAGTACACCTGCACCAGGCTCGACTACTCCACAAAATTCTTCCACTGAAATGGGGAAATCAAATAGCAATATTAGTCCTGACATTAACGCATCGAAAAACAACAAGAACAATAAGAAGGGTGGGAGCTATCACGGAAGTAGTGGAAACAAATCTTCCATCAATATAGTTGATAGTAGTAAGGCTGCGGGAAACGGAACCTCTGCTTCAGGTATTACGAGAATTTTATTCTGGCTTAATTATTTGCATGTAACAGTCTCTTACTAAGACGTTTCAATTTTGTTTTAAATTAGATAACAAATTAGATGGTAAAGGAAAAGGACACGTTCACGGGAAAGAAAAGCCGAATGAATCTGGAGATCATCCTCAGTCATCAAGGGTTGAAGATAGTTTAACCGTGAAACTAGAGCGTTTGGAGGACAAGGGTGGAACAAAGACTAGCTTTGGTCAGAAAAAAGACTTTAGCACAATACAATTAAAGGAAGTGGTTACGGCTGCATTAGATCGACCAATAACTAATACACCGGGCTCTAAGTTTGATACTCCCTCAAGTTTAACTAGTGGCTTGGAAGGTCCTTCGTCGACATTGCCTCCTAGTTCATCAGTTTCTTCAAGTCATGGTAGTCGTCATTCTCATGGACCAGCGTCAAAGATAGCGCCTCCTGATATCAAGCCCGATGTAACTCTAACCCCAATCCCTATGAAACCAAACGCATCAGCACGACACAACTCGGCGAAAGAAGACGAGAGAGAACTTGGTGATCGCGAGAGTGTTAGCTTATCAAAGTCACCGGGTGCTAATATGACGTTTCATCATTCGTTTGGTGCTCCACCGAAGTTGCAAAATCAACAAGTTTCGCCTGATATCTCAGAAGCAGTTGCTTCCAAAGGAAATAAACCACCCGAGCTGACTGCACAAGAAGATATACCTGGTTCGGATAATTCGACTTCGGGACCTCCAACTAAACGAGCACGGTCAGCCATCGCATACTTATTAATACTCCCCATTTATAAACCTAATACTTGACTTTGTATTTAATATACAGAGGCATGAGCAAAGATGAAGATAGGGACCGAGAGCAACGAAGGACTCCAACCAAAGGTAGAGGTGGAAGACGAGGTTCTAATACAGGAAGTACTTTTTCGAGAAGGGAGGGTCGGGAGTGCCGTGAAAGTACTAGTGCCGCCGCGTTTGTAGATGACAGCTCGTTTGACGAGATAATAGAGGCTAATGGAATTGTAAATAATTCGACTGCAGAAAGTAAGAACTTTTCCGTATTCACCCAAGAAAAGGTTAGACAGAATCCTTAATTTTAATTTCTAATTTAAACCAATAGAACGACCACCAAGTGCACGAAAGAATGGAGCACTTACAAGGAGCAATAAACCTCCCGAGGATCCTCCAGCCCCAACTTTAAGCCAACTGAGGGCAATGAAGGAAGCTGCTGCAGCGAATTCAGGGCAATCAAAAACTGCTCCTCCTCCAGTTGGTTTGGCACCTCACATGTTTGGAAATGCACTGAATCCATCATCATCTATGGCTATGAAAATGGTTGATACTTTAAGCGAGGAAATGGAAGCTGTTGTTTCAGCTGGTGGGGTTCCTGAAGTTGTTACTGCTCAGACTCCCGTTGTAGGAATATCACTCCCTGGCACTTCAAACAAGCCTGCAGGTAAATATTTTTATGCTTTACAAATTGCGTTATTTTTTTGTGTCAGAATTGTTCAATATGTAATATTTGTGCTAACTGTAACATCTTTTCAGCATCTACAACTACACCAGCAATCACCGCTTCTACATCGGCTTCCAACAGTATTCAATCACCACCACAAACACTTGAACAACTACTGGAACGCCAATGGGAGCAAGGATCCCAGTTTCTAATGGAACAAGCGCAACATCTTGATATCGCGCAACTGTTATCCTGTTTAAATCAGCTAAAGCAGGACAACAAAGCCTTGGAGGAACACGTTCAAAGTTTAATTCAGAGAAGAGATCAGTTAACTGCAATTAATGCACGACTGAGTATTCCGCTTGGGAATTCATCTACATTGGCGTCTCTCGGTGGATCATTTAGCGGAAGTAGCGTCAGTGGCACCAACAACAGCACTCCCCACATCAATGGGCATGGCTTAAATCCGACTCCTACACCAAATATTCACCCTCATCAGCCTTCACAAGGATCGAAAGGTCATCCTGTTGTGAACTCCACTCCCTCACCACAACAAAATGACCATGGAGTTGCGCATCATCACAGAGAAAGGAATCCGTACAACGGAAACGCAGACGGTAAAATCACTTTTAAAAACTTCCGAAAAATTTAACATGTGTCATGTGTCGTTTCTAATATGTTGCGTTTACAGGTGGAAGAGGTGAACTCGTTGTCACTCATTCCTCTCAAGGCGGTGGAATGCATCCCGGTCACCAAAATCATGGACCACCACCTCATGTCACCATGCACAGGTCTCAAATGATGGATACTTCGTACAATTCTTATGGACCTCATACAGTCCCAGTTGTGACGTGTCTAACCTCTCCTCATTCTCATCCACCTAATCATCCACCATCGCGACCTCGTTAATCCGCGTGGAGGTTTTAGGTTGTGTTGGGATTCACAATTTTTTAGTTTAAACTGCAGCTTCTCTCTTTGCATAATAAGAACTCATATATATTTTAAAATATTCATCCTGTTACCGGTATTAAGCAAACATTAAGACGTTCATTCATTTCTAACACTCAGGGAAACTAAACTGTCGGGCGTTCATACTTACTTTGTCCTTATGTCTTTGTATTATTGATCTCTCTCGGTAAAAGTGACAGTCCGACGGAATGTCTAACGTCATTTTCTAGTACCAAAGGCCTAGCAGAGTATTTTACCTACAATAATATTTTCAACGAGTTTTTTAAAAAGCATAATACTAAACTACTAATTAAGAAGTGCTCCTCATTTTACAATAAGCAATAGCTTGTTCAAATCGAAAGCTGAAGACTGTACGGAGTATGAGATAACAGGTTTTAATCATCATAATTTTATTCAAGCATTTTATCAGTTTCATTTTTACCACGAGTTTCTCACGTGAAGAAGACTACTTTTAGGATCTAAGCTATTCTAGAATTTTATCAACTGAAATATTTCATAAACTACCACTTTTAAAATGTCATCATCAAAGATTTTAAGAAAAGTTTGCGACAAAAATTTTAACAAATGGAATCTTTACCAATCGTAAAATCAGTGTAAGTAATCATGTTCCTGACATTGCTTATGGATTGGTTCACTGAAATTTTAAAAAGTTACTCATACTATCTAATTAAAGATAGTTATTAAGATCCTCTAAATCTAGGAAACACAAAATACAAAAAACTATTTTCTAGCAGTGATACTGATTCTGTTTGAATATTTGTCATTCCTCTAACATGGAATTTTTACACAATTTGTAAGTTTTTAAAAGGTAATTTGTATTTGTAAATACAAAACTGCTGTTTATATAATTGGAATTGTTTATATAAAGTACAACAATAGCTTTTAATAATCTAGTGTGTATGATGCAAATGTGAAAAAAGGACGAGATGATTTGTTTGTAACTGACTTGTTTATACACTTTTGGCCCTAGTGGTGGTTATTAAGCTGTAGTTGTTAAAAAGTCTAGAGATAATGATAGTTTTTATTGCCAAGTTTTAAAATGTGTTCATATTATATAAAGTAACTGTTTTCTCGTAGACTTTCGTAATTTATTTCGAAAAATAAATTAACTCTGTCTTTTGATATCGAGTATTGCTATTATTAAAAATGGCTGCAATCTCTTTTAATCAATATCATATATGGAGTTTTATAGCATTTTAGATCGTAATGAAGAGCCAACAGTAATTGCTTTTTTTATGAATTACGGGAATAATTTACGGCTAAGTCAATTAAATTCTTGACGCCAAAATCCAACAAAGTACTCTTAACTTCCAACTCTGGTTTTCCACACATTCCGATTGATTTCACTTTCAAGATAATTTAGCGAAACTCAGTCAGTGACATTCTAATTTAGTTTTGTAGATGCTATAAAGGGAGTAATTATTTGCAATTAGCTTGAAAGTGCTTTTTATAAAAAGTGCAAGTTTTTCAGAAACTTTCTGCATCAGCTACCAACTGCATAACGTACTGCATATATCAAACCCAGCTTGCAACCGGAAAAAAACCTTCGTTCGTTTGAAAGTTTGCATTTTCGAATAAAATTAACAAGGTAATTATTAATGAGGATAGCACCAATCGGAATGTAGCGCTCAATTGGATTTTATTAGTTCAACCTTTTGTTTTCATTTTGTATCTCTTATCATAATGAGCCTTACCCCTGTGTGAGTTTAACAAACGCATTTGTTATCGTAATCCGTCAAAAGAGCAGATTCCAAATGATAAGTCAAAGTCCTACTTTACTTAACAAATATTACCATCCTCATCAGGGGGGATAAGGAAGAGAGACATGATCACTGAAAATTGCTGTTTAGGTACTTACGCAGGTAACGCACAACGCAGTATTTTCCTTTCAATAATTATAATTATCTTTTAGTTCTTGATGCACTTGCTGCATTTCTAGGTTGAGTCTACTTCTACTTTAGATACATTTATGATTATTACCATCAGAACAATGTAACAATGAAAGGAATTCAGGCATCTTTCAAACAAGTAGCTATATGGGTTTGATTGAATCAATCTCCGAGTGAAAAGTGCATAGTGCACATACTTCCTCACGAGCTGCAAATAGCACTGGTAATCATCATTAAGAAGCAAATGAAGCCAAAATGAATTGCATTTTTGTTTGTAGCGAATGCGGTGAGCTCTTCTAATTCGTGCAGATCACACGTACCCAGGGATCCTTATGAGTGCAAACTTTTTACATCTGTTTAATATAAATAGTGAGCATAACATGGCTTTTTACAAGAATAGTTTATTAATAACAATTCTTAAAGAAAAGAGCTTCTTCGCTTTGACTTTTTTAAACACATGAATGTTTTCCCCTTACAATAGGGCAGGAGTGCTTCTTCGTGAGATTGTTCCACCAGCCTGATTTTTCGAGTGCTTTCAGCTCACCATGATTTTCCCATAATAATCACCAAAAATTAGGAAAATATATGATCGAAGATTACATTTCTTGAAAAATGTATTTATCCATTCATAAAAGTATGTAAAAGTTTTTTTTTTCATCTTCCTCCTTTTTCCTATTACCGTGAAAAATCAAGAGCTAATCAAAATAACAAAGTTTTAAGGTTTACTTCTACTAACTACCGTTTTACCTACTTTTCTCTGACGAGAAAATTCAATTCGAAGAGCAGATGACGGTTAAAGAGGCGCTTGCCAAACAGTTCATAGTTAATATCCTATTTTGCACACTATTTAGAGTTGGGTGTTATTGGCTGTATAAATGCAGTTCTCAAGTTCTTAAAAACTTTCCGCAAATAATGAAACCGTGGTTGTGAGGATATGGCATGCGCCACATGTAGCACGTTGTGTTCAAAGCAGTTTACAAAAATTATTGCAAATTTAAAACCCATCTTTACCTTCCTATTAAGTGTGAATCTACATCGGTGAATGCGAGCGGTGGTGGCATCGTAGCGTAAAACGTTTCTAGCTATTACATTGGCGATTATAGAAATTAGAGAAAAGAGAGGTGACCACTTTCCCAGCTGTCACTATTTAAAGAGAAATTAATCACAATCGTCTGCAATACAGTAGCAGAGGTAACATTTTCACTAATTAGGTAATGTAATGGGACATAGCAAATCAGTTTTGGGCAGGTTCATGAATCACGTCTACGTTTTCATGTTCTATTGGAGTGGAAAAGATTTGAAACCGCAGCGATCTCGCGAGAGCTATTCTATACACGTCATTCTGTCATTCATTTTGGTATACCTCTTTTGCTCCGGACAATGAGGTGAAAATCTATAATTATTGTGCATCCTCTGCATACATTTTCTTTTTGCAGAAATCTACAAAATTGAAAAGTATTCAGCAACCGCATTTTCCATTTTCCCAAAAAGCATACTGACATAGTGAGGAACAAAGGGATAAAGTCATTGTTTGACCACAGAAATTCCACTGATCTACAAGACACAATGACAGCAGCTATTCAATAAGTCTTTTCAATTCTCCCAGCGATTTTCTGTTGCCATCAAACATTAATGCTGTTAATAGGGTTGTGTTCAGAACGGATTTAAAGTGACTTTTCTTCATCCCTCCACACAGCATTATTAGCAATAATAGTGGAATAATGGTGAGGAGCACAAGCGTAAGAATTGATTGAGAAGCAGTCAGCAAAGCGGAACACATTCGCACGTTGAGCTCCCTTTGTATTACGAAGAGTATTTTTTCTCAGGCTAATAAACATCATGTCTCAAATGCTCACTTTGATATTATTACTGCCTTACTTGCTACAGTCTGCATTGTTGTTGCAATTACAGTGTAAAAATCTGCAATATTTATGTAGATCTTTGTGAATAGCAAACCCTTCGAGATACACATTGCCCCGGTGTAAAAGAACATGATAGAGTTCCTATAAAAGTAATTGTTCACTGATTAGTTTAAACTTTAATCCTTTCTTAGATATGCTATTTCAGGAATGCTTGTTGGATGCCTTTAACTAACTGTAGCTTTAGCATCTGCATGTAATCCCGATGAGAGACTTTTACATTTATCCTCCTGTTTCAAGAGGTATTATGCGCGCCTCTCTGCACTTTTAGTATTGGATTAGTTTAGAGCAGATCGTATTGGAGGCTTTCGATCGTTATGTGTACGATCCCTAATTTTTAATGTGTTGATTAAACAGTGCTGTGTATGACATTAGCCGCTGCACGTACACTTCTGGGTTTCAATATTTTAGGATTTAGAATCCTTTGCCGAGTGTGCGTGAATACATAGACCTAAACCGTTACGTTTGTCACCAAATGTAGTGTCATCGTCGTCTCATACAGAAAAGACTATAACAATAAGCTATTTTGTTTTACCGTGGTAAAGCTTCCCTAACTCTAGAGAGTCAGTGATAGCAATTCTTCAAGCACAGGGAAAAGTTTTCTCTCGAAAAAGCTTTATCAGAAAGTGTTAAGCATTAGTGAGTTATCTTTGGTATTGAGTGAATGTCATGTTTTGCGGTTGCACGTTGCACCAACACAAATAAAATAAAATATCAATGAGGAAATCGCAGTCAGTGCATCACCGCTGTGTGAGCGTCGTCGTCGTCCTTTGTTCATCGGTATGAAGACCTACATGTGTGAGTGAAGAATAACTTTGAAAAAGTGCTGATGTGTTACTACTTTAACCAAAAAGATTGTAATCAAATTTGATTCAGATTCAGTAAGAATTTATATTCGGAAAGATTCACCGAGATATGACATCAAAGGAAGGAACAGAGATAATGGCTTTGAGCACATAAATTGTTTAAGAGTTTATGCTAACTTCTTTTACAAATTATAACTTTATATGTCGCTGAGACGGATGCATCTCTTCAAACTGTCATTAAACTGCCAATAAGTGCTTTGAGTAGTCATTCTTACCTCATCTTTTGTGTACAAGGACGGCAATTGTGTGATGTAGGAAAGAGACACGGTACACTCGTATGAAATTAAAAAAGGCACTATTTTACCGTTTTTATGCTTTACTGACCGAGCAGTCCAAAAAATGAGTGCTTAAATATATCATCTTCCTGTGCGTAACATTTTTTATAGTTTAACAGCTCACACGAGCCACTGAACGCTTAAAGTTTCCTTCCTGGTCTTCCACCTTTTTTTTACACATTTCAAGATGAAGGTTTTGACTTTTGTGGACGATTCGAAAACAAACTGCCCTCGAAATAATAGTCCTTGAAGAATTAACGTGAAATTTGAACGAGGTTGAATTGAAAAAGTTACCGAAACAATCTGATATGGTGCATGTGCCTCAGTTTTTCAAAGGATAGTACGGGTTTTATATCGAGTGCTGTTTTGTGGCTAATTGTACATACATACGATAAGAATAAGAATCTATTTAGCGAATCGTCTTTACTATCTGGACGGGAATTATCTCCCACCTCATCTCCTCTTTTATAATTCTCAGAGGGGATATCAATTGACTCCATTTAAGTTATAAATCATATACACACGTTTAAGTAAACAGCAAACGAACGGAATTTCTCGAAGAAAAAATTACTCTCGCAAAAAAAAATTGAAATATCGGTACTAATCGTTCTACACATTTTGTGTTTTAAAGTGATAGAACTCTCGAAACTTTTGAAATTGCGTGTGCCCGTGCCCCACTGTTGGCATCAAGTCTTTATAACGCTTTCTACACTCCGGAAGCGATTGGATCTTCTTTTCATGTTCTTTGTTCATCTTCATTGCAACCAAGCCAGCAATTTTTTCGCCCTATCAGGGAATATTCATCAATTTCGTATTATCTGATTGAAAGATTCGCCATCAGTTTTTATTACACATAGAAGTTATCAGTTTATACCTATAAAAATTTATTTAAAATTACTTAAAATTGGGTATAAAAGTTTAATTTTAAAAAAAATTGTGCGTACAAGATTTTTGCATGTGCTTTCAACCCTTTCCTCCTAAGCTTTTAATGAGAAGATACAAAAGTGCGATTATTGAAAATCGAAAATCAGTGGGAAGAGAAAGAGATAATGAATTTGAAAGCGAAATAATATCTGGATTAAATGTTTATGGCTGTCAAAAATCAAACGATCTTTTAAATGAAAATTGCTTTTTTGACTATGAATATTCATTAATGATGTTAGCAGTTAGTTTTACAAATGTTTTAGTGTTGATGTGAGACGCTTTCAAAATAGCAGTGAATTGAAAACTGTTGAATTTGCTGAAATGTGTTATTTTGAACTATGACTTGTTTGCATTAATATGCAAATGTCTAAATGAATGACCTTGCATGTTTGGCAGTGTGAGCTCAAATAGGAACAATTACAGAGCGTTACCTATTAACTATTAATTCCGGATTTTCATAAGTTTGACTTTTAGTTACGCTGAACTCCCTCATTATCTTTTAGTAATTGATATTTTAAGAAAACAGTCTAGTGACATTGTTTGTGAAGGTGATGAATATGAAGGTGTGACAATAAACTTAATTTTCGAACTCGATACAACGACATCTCATCAAGATGCCATCGGTTTCGAATCCCCTCCAGCAAGCAATATTCCGCGGATGCGTGGAATGCATAAGAATGCTCGTCGAGTCACCCCCGTTCTACAAGTAAGTGACTAATTATAGGAAATTAATCCTAATTAATGCTTAATTTACTATTTTAATGTGATTTTTATTGCTAATTTAATTCAGTACTATATTTGCAAATTGCAACAAGGAAGGCAAAACTATACGATTGCTCTAAGAATTGCAATATTTTTTTAGTGAATTTAGCAAAGATAATTTCTAGTTTTAATTCCTATACAACAATTAAGATATGATTGGTAGTTAAACTCTGGCTACTGCTATAGCCCACCGATTAGAATAACCACTAGACAAAACAAATTCCTTCAATTCTATACAGAAATGGTTATTAGGAATTAATTGTGCTAAAAAAAGAATATAGTTCCGCGAGTCAGACGAAACAATTTGAGCTGAAAGAAACTAATTAATTTAGACAGGTTTTGACATCATTCGAGTAGGAAAGCTTCATGCTCAATATATACAACTAATAGCATACTACTTTTGTTTAAAATTCTTAAATTCCCAATCCCACACTGCTCATATTACACTTAATTGTATAGTCAGTATCCGTCATAATTAAAAGCTCATAAGCAGGGCAAAACTTTGAATAGGTTCATTGGAAATTTATCATGTAAATATTACACTTCTAGTATCTAAAATGGATGGCTTTTTTATTCATTCACGAATAAAAAATTGCACCATTTTAATCGGTGCGAATTCTTTTGATAAAAAGTAAATAGAAATGCGAACCTACGAAACGATTAAAAGTTTTGCACAGATATAGAATGAAGTGAACACTCTTCCAAATTGATAACGAATCATTCAGAAATTAAACTAATCGCGGCAATAAAATTATTGAGCCATGGAAAAAGTTTCTTAGAAGTCAAATTCATTTTGGTTCAGGCGATGTTGGTGGTCAGTAGGATTTTCATATTATGAAGATTAATTAAAAGTCTCTTGTTAACTTCTATTCATAACAAGGCATACAGTGTCAGTCCTATTCACTAATAGCTGTCTCAACTGACAAATGAGAGCAAGATTAGAAGCGAATTTTATAGATTCCTTTAACGAGTTGATCCTACGATACAACCTTGAGTCGTTCTTTTTTACATTATTAAAAACGTGTGTAGTTTCAATTCGGGCAATAGTTACTGCTTCATATT
>JAHZMU010002593.1:0-33067 GCA_027743725.1 Rambutsinella grinnellia | reverse complement strand
CAACAGCAATTCATCTACATAAGTTCACATTGGCCTAACCTACGCATCCTATCATCTCAACATTCACACTCCCAAATCCTTATAGTATTTTAATACCACGATAAAACAGTAGAAACCTTCAAGATTATGCTTCCATTACTTTCCTGATAAAATAATGACAGTTTCACGACTTTTCAAACACTCCCTTACAACATTTCACATTCCATTTCTCCCATCACCTTATCAAAAAAGCTGGTGGAAAACAAACCATTTGTTTAAGACTTCGCAATCAAACCTTATCACTACTTGGACAACATAAATGAGTGAAAAGAATGAGAAAAATATCGAACGTATTTCAAAGATAAACTTTTACCAACTCAGCACTTTCTTCTCTTTATCAAAGTGTGAATTACTTTGGATATAAGTCAAGTAGTCATTCGGCCACTTTAAAAATAATATGAGAAAAGAAGCGCGCTTTCCAAGCTAGAAAATTAACTCATTTAGCCAATTTATAAATAGACTTTAATCACTTAAAATAATTGATTTGCTGGAGCAATACGTCAAAAATAAATTGGATTAAGATATTGGCATTGCTTTCTTAAAATATGTCATGTTTCAAATCTTTTTCTAGTTTTCCAGTCTTTCCTACTTGTTCAATTAAATTTAGCTTTTTAAATAATTGGAGATTGGGTTAAGGGAATAAAGAGATTAGAGAGAGGATCGCAGGGAGAATTAATTGATTGATGTAATTTGTTTAAAACTGGCAAGGAAGCTCTCCTACACGGACTCTTCCCTTTCCTCTGTAGAAATTCTCTCATTGGCACTCCTTCAATTAAAACAATGCGGATGCACAGAGACTGATCTCTTCAAGAAGAATTGGATATCTAAAAAAAAAAGTTTTGGAATTTGGACAAAAAGTGAGGAAAACTTACCCTTAAATCCTCGCTCCTCGTCCTTTTCATTATTATTGTCGCACATCCCGCTGATAATTTCTGAAAAGTTTTTAAAATAAGAGAATTGTTAAGGAGGATAGATGAGAGTGGCGAAAGTTTTCTTAGCTCACAGCTGGGTAAGGGTACAACATTAATTTTAAAAAGTGACAATTTAATGCTCAGCCCATATCCCTGTCAATGGCAAATGAAATATTTATGTCAGTTTCCGACAGTTAACAGCTTTTTATCTAAAAGTCATACAATAATAATAGTTTTCCAGTCACGCATCAACCATCCTCTCACACAAGCTATAGAGCCAACTTAAAAACTCTCAATTCTACCATCACTATCATTACCCCTACACATCTTCATTTTCTTCTCTTCCAGATAAGAACAAGCGGCAATAAATTTCTCTAAAATAGCATTGTCCTAAGATTCAATGAGGAGAATGGGCAACAATAGCCAGACCCTGGCTTCAAACTCATTACCAGAAAGCTCCGGAGAGAAAGAGTTGGATGAGCGGCGATGCAAAAGTTTTTAAAAAACAATAAAAATAATAAAAAGCAAAGCCACTTGAAAAGGGGTACGGGCTCTGCACTTCTTTTACAAAAGCAGATGAGCTATTCCCCATACATTTCTATCTGATTTGGGGAAAGATGAAATAGTAGCTTAGCTCTACATTGATTTCCTCCCTATCCAATTGTTTTCTCTTCACTTTCAACTAATTTCTATTGCCCCATAGAGAAAAATGTGCTCAGCATGCTCAGCCAGCTTTCCTTCCGCGGGCCCATCTATTTACGGTAATCATTAGTGGCTCAGCATGTGTTCATGAATGAAACGTGGTGAAAGTGAGTGAAAGGTTAAGTATAATAAAAACACGGCTCTTTTTTTTCTCTCTCTTTCTCTCTCTCCCTTAATATTTATGTATTTTTCTCCTCTCTCCCATTCTTTTTACGTCTTTCATTTTCTCTTCTTTTTTTTTGAATATCATTTCTACATGGAAAGTTGGTTTTCTTTTGTTGGGAGTGAGATACGTGTTGTTCCGGTTAGGAGAGATGAAGGGAAAGAAGGAGAGAGAAAAAAACGCGTTCAACTGATCCAGAACAGACAAGTCGGGCAGCTTTCACAAAGACAAGAGAAGACAGTGTTGGACAGCAGCTGTACAATGAAGACTGCTGAAAAAGCTTCTTTTGTGAAAGTCTGGTTGAATAAATACAACAGGAAATTTTGCCGACTCTGTCCGCTTTCATAACTATCTAAGAGAAGCTCGCTTAAGAGGGATAAAATAATAAAGAAAAATGTATTACATCAAATGTCGAAAAGTAGTCAAGTTAGAGAGGGAAATTGTAAGCAAGAAATTCTTGAATGGTTCAATTCAGTTATGGAAAGCTTAAAAACATGTGTCCATTTAGTTCCATGTAAGTCATGAGCCTCTTCAGCTTCCTCTGCACCTCATCCTAGCACGCAAGAGGAACTAGAGCTCCCCTCAAACAACCATTAGATTTATTCCTATCCATTTCTATTACTCATTGCTGGAGTCACGAAACCGCCAAACGCCAGTCCGACTTGTCCGCTCCCATTTTATTTATCTTGTCCATTATACTAAATTCCTATGCCACATTTTTCTCTCTACTCTGAGCAAAGAAAATGGAAGAATTGATGCTTTCATCTCTGAAAGGAATGAGTTTCTTCTGAGAATTTTGTAAAGGTTAAAAGTGTAAAAGGTCTAATTGCAAAAAAAATTGTGCACTTTTCCACCCTAAATTTAAAGTACTCACCATGGCTATTGATGAAATTGGCCAAGTACAAATCCAGCTCTCGGACGGATACGTTAATGTGGTACGGGTTGACACAAAGACCGGGATGGAGACACTCGGGAGATTTCTCCAGTCTCTCTCCATCCGTACTTTCCAGAGGTATTGCTTTGAACAGAATCACCATCACTAGATCTAGTCGCCAAACCTGTTTGGGATGAAATTAGTATTTTTTTAAAAATTTTAATTGTAAAATTTTCTCCGCTTAAAAATCCTAAGAGAAAAAGGAAGAAGAAAAAATATTTACCCTTTTAACAATTTATTACTGGCTATATCCTTATAAAAATATTGTAATGCAAATATCGACAGAGGAAATCGCTTTCACCACAACTTCAACTCCCCATTTAAATTGTTCCTGAAACTGGAGTTGACAAAAGAGGCTGAAAAAGTTTTGTGTGAGTTTGAGTTTATTCATTGCACAATAGAATGACTTATGATTCTCAGGAAGAGTCAATTTCCTATTGAAACTTGATAACTTTTCCCATCTTTTCTCCATTCACTGGCATGTCAAAACAGCTTCCTTTTCACACACACCTCCCCTAAAAAAAACCTTCACACTAAACTATTTCATATCTACAAATTCTCTCTATAAACTTATTTGGAAATAAAAGTGATAAAAGCGCAATTACTTAAACTTTTTAATGATTGAAAATGCTCAGTTTAAAAATTATCTCTTACAATCTCTCTAATATGATACGGATTAGAAATAAAAAATTTAAAACTTAATCTACAAGTAGCGAGAGTCTGTCTGTCTCTTTTGTGGAAAGGGCAAAAGAATATTTATTTTTGTTTGAAGATTGTTGGAGTAAAGTTGGTTGAGTGAATAAGTGTTACATTGCTGAGCTCCTATTCACCAGACTTTCTCTACCATTTCCCAAAGAGTCTAGAGAAGAAGGATAGTTATAGCGGTAGTTGTAAAAAGTCCAAGTTTTTGAGCTCAAAAGATAAATCTTTCTCGGCGAGTCCTCTTCAAAATCACTCGTTTATCTCAATTTTCGGGGTAAATCAGTGTAATAGCAAGTGCCTTGATTTTATATATAAATATTTCTCTCTCCAGCAAAAAGAGAGAAAGAGCGAGAGAGTCATTTTATATACTGGAAATTCTCATGTCGCCACTTTCTTCACGAGGACGAGAGTTACATGGGGTCTAGAAAAAATTTATATGGTAGTCATACCCGGCGCCCTTCCTCTTAACTAGTCCCACAAGGGTTACTCTTTTTTTAGGGGATATTGTAAACAAAAGACTTAGCAAAACAACTTGTACTGTAGAAATCATGACGCTACTATTTCGCACTCGGGAAAATACCATTTCTCCGTTTCATTGTAAAATATCAGAAATTAAAAAGGACGTTTAAAGACCGTTAGAATCTTGTCGATAGCGATTTATTGTTCGAATTGGTAGGCATTATTGCTCTCAAGAGTCATGCAATATAAGGGGAGTATTACTCAGGTAAATTTATTGCTATTAACCATCTTTACACTTTCAACTATGGCAAAATAGCAATTTCATCAGCTCAGAGCTTTAATAGAGTTAGCTAATTGATGAGAGATCCTCAAGACTATTCTAATTAGCTCTCTGACCAACCAATTTCAGATCATTGTGCTGTAATAAAGTGACTTTTTCTAATCCCAAAGAATCAATAGGTCTGTGAACGAAGCCATTAGACGTTTAAGCTTTATTTCTCTTGTGTCCATGTGGTCATCGAGGGAAGATGTTAATTACACTGGTTAGGTAATAAGAAGAGCTTTATCACTCCTTTGCAATTATATGAAAGCATTCACCCCAACTCTCCTCGATTTAATTACAGGAGGGAGAAGGAGAGAGCTTCTGTGTTGAATCAGCACTTCTCCCATGGCCCATATGAGAGGAATAGTTAGGGTAAATTTTAAGGCTTGTTAAAGTATTTTGTGTCTTACATAATATACTACTTATTTAAAGTGGTTGCCAAAAGGACTTTGAGTTGGAGAGTGCGTTTGTATATCGGGTTTAATTGCATGATAGCACCCCATAACCGAAAATCATTGTCCACACCCAGACGATATTGAAGTGGACAGATAGCGTGAACATAAAAACTACTTTGACATTAGGATTAAAGAAGTTTTTTTTTCTTAGAGCTCATCTCTTTCTCTCTCTCTCTCTCTCTCTAAGAAATGTGCACTGCACTAAATTTCCCTTTTCATTTACTCTTTTTCTCCACCAACCGTTTTACTCTTTCGTGCATGAATTACTTGTGAAAGAAGCATGCATGCTTTTAAAAAAGATAGGCGGAAACGGAAAGTGTATTTTTTTAGAAAATCGTTTCCCCTTATTTCATTTAAATGGGGAGAAAAAATGAGAAAAATAAATTGCACAAAGGTACTCTCTAGTATTTGAGAGAGTGATGGAGAAAGAGAGAGAAGATATTTAACGTTTCTTCATCCCCAACTATAGTATCGTGTTGGAATGAATGGGACGGGAGTTGGGGAGAAAGCAACCCTCTTCGCAATCATCAGAATGTGGGCAAAAGAAGACGCTTGTGGAATGACGGGTAAAGTGCAATTGGCTTTGAGAGCTGTAAATGTTGCAATTGAAGAATTAATTAAGTTAATTAATGTGATAATTATTTAGGTATGAGTATGGCCATAGATATTTTGGGTGATCAGCAATATAAAATGTTTTGGAAAGTTGGAGAAAAGAAATTTACATTTGTATTCGACGTAATAAAAGAGGTTTTGTAATTATGCGCGTATCACGAATATGAAATTTGTAGCTGGAGATGCAGTACTTATATAATATGTGGGATATGATAGGAGTGCAAGAGTTAGCACATGGCCACTCGAATTTGGCAAGGGGAAAAGTGAATTGGCATGAAGGAATATTGTCATTTCGTTAGATTCCATTTGAGCCCACACTTCCACTTTCATTCATGCATGCAAAGAAGCGGTCTCATTTGTATGCAAAAGTGTTGTTTTTTCTTCGAGCCAAAAGCATGACAAAGAGCAGCTGCCGCCTCTGAATTTTATATTGGACATGCAATACGATTTAAGTAGGAGAGCACACTCAATCCAATTCTAACAAAAAATCATCACATCTTTTCCTTTTCTTAAAAAAGGAAGAAGAGAATCAGAATCATTTTAATTCCAGACTCCTTCCACGAACAGGTCATATATTTATGCTTGTTGAATAAGAATAAACAGAAATGATTGTGATAATGGCAGAGTGAGAATAAGAATAAAATTTCACGATAACATTTATAAAGTAGACAAAGCTATTTCGTAAATATAACGAGTTATGTCAACCCCACCATTACTATCAAAAATTTAGGGAGATGCTATGTTATCCTGTCTAGGAAAAGCCGAGATATCGTCCACAATTTTTAAGGAATGGTTCATCAACCACAGATTTTATCTGGACACATTTCCTTTCATAAATACTTAGACTCTTTCAGAGAATTTACCCGGAAGCTTCGCTCCTTTTTAAAAATTGCATTGATATTAAATAAGTAGCAAAAAATATTGCAAAAATAATTACGATTTTTCCCTCTCTCTCTCCGCGCTCCTAACCAATTTAAATTATAATCAAATTCCGAAATAAAGACATGTAAATTTAAGACATTAAAAGCACACATCAGAATAATTCAAATAAAAAGGATGCATTTTCCTCCACCGAGTCTGTTATTGACTGGGATGGTTTTATTCTCACGGTTGTAAGGGTGCAAAAGAGGGGATCTGTAGAGAGCTCTAAACTTAAAGATCATCACCACACTCATCATTAAAAGACAAAGAGTGCGTTATCACCCCATAAATGGAAATTATTCATACAAACATGGAGAAAATGTTTGATAAAATTACCATTACTTTCAACGAGATCATTATAAATGGGGAAAGGCATTTCGATTATTCCCAAATTCATCCAGTCTGGTAGTTGTATTGACAAGAGAGAAAAAGTCGCATTTATTACTATGATTATTATTACACATGTGCTAACATTACCAGTCATAAACACCCCAGCTAGTCCACAAAAGCGTTTTTTGGCTGAAACTACCACTTCCTCCTTATCACATCAAGTAACGTGATACGAGTGTATAAATACAAGTAAACAATAATCGACTCGCTTTACTCTTTCTCCGCACAATAAAGCCAAACAAATCATTCTCCCTTCACAACCCTCAACGACTCGACTTAGGTGAGGCGAAAAGCTTTATTATAATAGAAGAATCTATTTCAAATGTCGCCACTCATACATCACATAATAATAGTAATAATGACATGCAAACTACCATCATTGGTTTCAGCTCCTTTAAATTTCATGTATGGAATATTATGTGAAAAAATTGAGAGAAAATTTTGGCAGAAAGAAAAACGAAGAAATATCTCCGTTCTCCGTTCAGGTTCAGGATAATGACGTGAGTAAGCAATTCACTTTGTATTAAACAAGAATGGATGATGAGGATACACAAAGCCAATAACAATGATCCATTCCATTCCACCCTAAGAAAAAAGATGAAGAATGGGAGCATCCCTTTAAAGAAAAGAATGGAAAATGTAAAGAAAAAATTCAAAACCAATCTATCTTTCTTTAAACTATATCTTAACATTAACCGCTTCCATCCGGTTTTTATGTAGTAGATAAATATTTTTGGAGATATGTTTTCCTTTTTCTCTCCTCTTTCACCGGAGTATTCACAGGTTATTATGATTTCCTTTAAGTCTACTTACTTCCTTGCCATTTAAAAATGTTCCAAAATGTTTTGTTCATTTTTTCTTCTCTTTCCCTTTTTCCTTTGAAATAAGAGGTGTATATCTTCCCCCACTTTCTTTACTGCACACTTTTATGATCATTTTCTTCAGCTTGGTTTACTCCCGTTATTACACAGGCATTATCATAATAGTGCGAATGTTGTTGTGTATTTTTGGGAAAAAAGAGGAAATTGTTATCCTCACATTATTTCTAAGAATAAGGAGGGAAAGAAAGTGTACTTGCTGCAAAAGAAAACGTAAGATGGTTAAATGTAAGAAAAATTATCAGTTTATAAATAAAATATATCTCCGTAATGGAAAAACTTGATCTGTCTATGAATTTGGGTGAAACAAAAAATCAAATTATT
The DNA here is from genome assembly GCA_027743725.1 of Rambutsinella grinnellia. Taxonomy (NCBI): domain Eukaryota; kingdom Metazoa; phylum Arthropoda; class Collembola; order Entomobryomorpha; family Entomobryidae; genus Rambutsinella; species Rambutsinella grinnellia. Next base: position 25,255 of record JAHZMU010002593.1, on the reverse strand, counting down.
TAATAGCCACGTCTAAGCATTTTTCTATTCCAACTTGAGAATGAACCGCTTTCAATCAATGCTTTACCTCGATGATCACATCAAAGAAATGACAAGGAGTTGACACTTTCTCTTAGTAAAATATGTAAAAGGAAGACGAGGGTCAGTCAGTGAGCAATGATGCGTGAGAGAAATGTCGTTGAAGCTTGTATGAAAAGGGGATAGGGTTAGGAAAGGGTTTCTCTATTCTTCCGAGGGTGTCCGGCTGAATAATGCGGTTCACCAATATATGTTGAGGTTTACGGTTGAACACATCGAGGGAGAGACGGATACACGATGGCAAATAATGGAATGTGATATTACGCACTAAATAACTCTTTGCTTGCAATTGAAGGGGTTCATTCGGAGGGGAACTGCAAAACTATGAAACAATTTGAAACTTAAAGTAATATTCGGTGGGACTCAATTCATTTTATGAAACGCGAATTTTCAAACGATTATGATATAAATTGTTGCGATATTTTGGGACAAAATCCAAACTTTAGTTACTTAGGAAACACTTTTTACCCTGCTTGTAAGTCTCTGTTTGTTCGTACAAAACATTTTCTAACTTATGCTGTAAAATTGCTAGAAATGCTTAGATTTTTTCTTAATCTGGTTATGCAAAAACTCGACATTTCATGTTTAATTACACAGAGACAATCCCCACATAGACTGTCGCACAATTAGGGGCAAAAAAAAACGGTGACGTTTTTGACATTTTCTCCCATAAATATTAGCTTTTTGCTGAAAAGGAAATGAGAACATTTTCTCTATGGTTTCATCAAATCTACACTCTACAAAAAGCTTTTGGTTGCTTTCATAAAGACAGTATCGATTTTGCTCGTTCAAACTTTATGAAATATAAATACTTTATATTAATTCGCATTCGTTGCAAATGACAAGAATAAGAGGAGCATTACTATCCTACCACAACAGAGAGAAAATTAACGAGAGGAGAAATATAAAATAATAAGGTGCAGCATTAGCAATAAGATTAAGAAAAAAGTTAAATGTCTTTGCAAAATTATCTGTTGAAAAGTGCCAATTAAAGATGGACCAAAGTGATGATCGTTATTGACTTTAGTTTATCAGTAATGATCACAAGAATCAATAAAAAGTTGATATGCTTTTGTAATTTTTTATACCATTAAGGTGAAGAGAGAAAAAAAAACGGATCAACAAAAACATATTGCTACTTGGTAACTTATTTGAGTATAAACTAGTAGGAGAATGATCAGAAACAGAAGCGTAATTGTTCAAATTGAGAAATATTCAAGGTTAAGACGGCTGTCAAAGCAAAACTCTATAACACCCCCAACTCTTAATGATTTTGAGAAAGTGGGCTTGGCAAAGAGGTGCAGTATTAAGTAACTTGAAATGATACATTTTCCATCAATCTCATCCCATTTACTTAGCAAATAAAATTGTGGGAACGTCACTCAATTTATTTTTCATGATTGGTCGCGTTTTCCCACTACATGACTCTTAATTTATTGAATTGAGAATGAGCTTTTATCAATATTTTGACTCTTTTAAGAAAAAAGGTTAACAAAAAATTATAATCGCACACTTGAACGTAGTTTGGTTTTAGTAGCGATTATAAAAAAATTGCTTAAATTGCAGGAGAAAAAAGGCGAGGACTACCGCATACGTTGTTAATCTTATCTTGGATCAATTTTTATAACTTCTAAAACCTACGTTTGTCATTAAGGGAGAAATGATTGAGTAAAAGGTCAAGTTCTTGATAGGACTATTTCGTTGCCAAACGATTTCATATCTAATCCAAAGCATTCTACTCATCATGATTTTAGCTTCGGGTACATTTCTGCGAATTCATCTTTAAACCTGGGAAGAATTTAAGTATTAACAAAATGGCTTTAGTGAAATTTTCATCGGGTGACCATCATTTTACAGTTTGTACTTGATTTAAAGCATTTAACTAATTTGAAATGTGGAAAAACGGTTACTTCATTTGACAAAATCACTTGCCAATTAAGTTTGCGTGAAGTATAATAAAAATTTCAAATTGGCGACCCAAATCTATTTAATATGAAGACTACTTAACCATGTCAATTTAGCAATTGATAAATGAATTGTTAAACTGTTATGAAATCTTTTATTGTGCGGTTTGCACACAGTCAAGTTGAGACTCAACTGCTTCTAGGGAAGAAAGCTCTCAGCAACTACCCGTCAGCCCTAGCCGTAACCCTCTTTGTGGAAGAGATGTGCTGGGGTATTGCTAGACTCTCCTCCCGACTTTCGCTGAAGAGCTTGAGAAAAAGCTAGGACGGTAATCACAGTAAAAGTTGTAATTCAATTAAGAAATTCTTATCATGGTGATTATAGTATGCGGAGAGTAGAAACATTAACACAAATTACTTTAAAAAGCCAGCTTTTGCTCCAGACTTTATGAAGGGGATGCTTAATATATTTAGGATATCTTAAGTAGCATCATCTTTTAATTAGGTAGTTAACGAGCTGGGAGTTTTACGATTAAAGAGCAATTATCGCACGTCTTAAAAACATTTACGTGCAAACCTGTTTTCTACTTTCACGCTGATAATCAACTGTCTTCTTTGCAAAATGCATTTTTTTATCTGCTAAAAAAATAGTTTTTCCTTAACCCAATTCACATGTTCTGACCTCTCAATTTACAAAATCAAATGATTTTAGACGCGCATCGAAGGCCTCTGACGCACTAGCTTACTATCTTTACAATTTACAATTAAAGTCATAACAAGTTAAACGTTTTATGGAAATCTTTTTTCTCTTTTTGCTACTTAGAAAATAGAAACTTCTGTTATTTCTCAAACTCTTCCTACTTTTCATTTTAATTAATTTTTTTTTGGCAAATTAAACATTTGCCTTTTCCAAAAGCGATGAAATTTCACGGTGTTGACTACCATATTAGTGTAATAGAATTAGTGTTGAAATATTTAATGGAAATGTAGACTGTCCTCGCTTAAACATTCACCGAATGTTTTACCATGTATGGTTTACATTTAGTAATTTTTTTAGCATTTTTTTGCAACATTTTTGGTTCAAAAGTTTTCATGTAATTTATAAGTGGCTTGACGTTGCACGACCGTTTAAAATGCTTTTATCAGTTTAAACATTTACTGCTAAAAATAATGATTGTTATCAATTTTTTTACCAGATAAGAATTTAAGATAAGAGTGTTAAGTATGACAAGAGTTTTTGAAAACTACTCCCGTACTAACTGCTAATAGTAAAGAGGTTAAAGTTAATTAACTCTATTCACACAAGAGATGTAAATGGAATGATTTATTAAATATTTCTCAGGGTCAGTGCACTATACAGTTTGGCTAAGTGGCTATTATTTATGAAAAGAAAATGCAAAAAACTTACCAATAATTCCTCCTTACACCTTCTCTCTTCCTCCAGTGACATTCGCTTCTCATGCTTCTTAAAATACTTCCTCTTGGCAGCTTGCAAGTTGAACCAGGTATAAGAGAAAGACTTGACAAATGGTAACAGTGCTTCAATAAATGGATGAAATTCATCCTGAAAGAGAAAAAAAATACAAACAAAATTCAAAATCGATTCATAAATTTGAGAAAACTGTCAATTATTTTGGAAACATTTTTCACATTAGTTAAAGAAAAAGGCAAACACTGCTCAATTCAACCTGTCGCAATAAAATTTTAACAATGTCTAGATACCGATTGGCTCAAGCTGGATTTTTATTGAGTACGCAATGCCCGTAATGACCAAGAGGCTTCACACTGTTTTATATCAGTGTAAAAATTCTCTAGAAATTTTTAATAATTCGAGCCAGTCTCGGTTTGACTTCGATTAATTCTGAATTATTTACTTTTTCATTGTCATTTTTCTCCACAAACATTTTTCACTAACGTGAAACTTAAATACTTGTCATAAAATCTCGAGTTGGAAATAAAAATATTTTCCTTCAAAGTTAACTGCACATTTATCTCTAAACAAAGTCTAAGCATATATCCCCTAACCCATCTATAAATTTCTTGCACATTGAAAACCTTTAATGGATAATCTCAAGCATAAGCCATAATGCTTCTTTTCCACCATCTCTCTCTTAGAAACTGCTCGTTTTTTCTCTTCTCTTCAAGACGAAGGAGAAAAAACCTTGTCTAAAATTAGATGCCTTTTGCTCTTTCTCTCCGATGCTAACCTGAAACTCTCTCAGATCGAAACGGGAAATATCGCCTTTATCTTGTGAAAGGATAAATTATTTATAACGTGGTTTGGTTGCCCAAAAACATTTCTTTGTATCTCCATCACTATTAAAAAACGAATCATTTATAATATTTACGTCTTCAAACACTACTAACTACATCCATTAAAAACCTTTACTATTTTTCAAAGTAAAGATAACACTTTTTTTCGCTGTATTTTTCCTACGGAAATCAAAAACCCTTTTGTACAGTGTCAGAGAGGACATGCAAGAGTCACTTATTCAAGTAAAGAGAGCACTTCCGTGTATTTCATCAGTGCAAAGTTTCCCTTTTTACGTACTGACTACGTCGTCATTTTTCCCTACCTCCTCCTAACTTTTTTTTTAAAGCTGTAAGCCTGGATAGTAGAGTAAATTTCTTGAAGAGAGTCATGTGTATTTAGAGTTGTAAAACGATGCACATTTTGATTACTGCAAAAGCAAAAAGAGAAATAAATGGAGACATGTAAATTTTTTTCATGGCCTTACCACGTGTACTGTAAAAGTCAACTTTTTATTATACCCTTTACATATGTGACTTCGGATTTGGGATATGGAATAAGATAATTTACAAGAGTTTTGTTTCGCACACAGAGGCACTTGCATATTAAAAATATCTTTGCAGAAATGATAGGGATAGAGAAATGAGATAGAATAGAAAGGAGGAGTGCAAGTACTGTGTTGGTACGGTTTTTTTAAAGGGGAATGTAATATCATTATAATATAAATAGATGTTTGGCTACTCGGGGATGACACAAGCAGGGATAATATGGTGAAAGATATCCGGCTCATGAGGCGAGGGGTAAACTCTTTAAATTCATAACTATACTCTCATCCATAACATCTTGTATTATCACTTGTGCAAGAGAAAAGAAGACTGAGATGGGATTCATAAGAAGAAATGTGACAAAAAAGGAGTAAGCAAGAATAGACAGAGGGAAAGAGAGGAAACTAAAGAGAGAGAGAAATTTAATGCAGGTTTGAGGAACACATCTACATACACTTTTTTCTTACACTCCGAGACTCCATATATTTCAGAGTATACACTATAAAAGTAGAGAAATGTCTCTTCCGTATTTCCAAATAATGTTATTGCATTAAAGGATGAGAGAGAAATAGTAAATCGTAAAAAAAAGCGTAAGTATATGCAAGAGGGAGAGTATTTCTTTTGCTTATTTTGTCATTCAAAGATTACGACACTTGTAAAGCACGAGATACTTCTTTAACTACTGTACTAGTCCGGAAGAGAGTTTATTATGCTCTGCACTTGTTCCATGAACCATTTCTGCACTCGACTGTCCTCGCTTTAAATATCTTTGCCATCCCCTCCAAAAAAAAAACTCCGTAATACTTTAGAAATGTATTGTCCCATACTCATATCGGCTTAAAGATATCAAAAAATATTGACGACTCTACTATTTCTCTTTTAAATCTCATCTTATTACCGAGCAAAATTAAATAAACAAGTGGATGAGCTCAGTCATAAATTGGGAAGATGGATGGTGTTTTTTTTTTCTTCTCTGTTGTATTTTTAGCAAATGAAAACATTCGATGAGAATTCAATATGTTTAGAAGGGGGTGGTTCAAAGATTGCAAATTTTGCCTATTTCGATGTAAAAGTGTACAAATAAAAAAGGGAATTCAAAGGGTGAAAGTCTTCCGGTTTCGTATTTAAATTGGTTAAAAAATAAGCAAAAAATAATTTAAAAATTGCAAAATAATAATTATAAATTAATTAAGAGAAACTCTTTTGTTTTCTCTAAAATGGAAAGGGAGGAAAATGTCAGGTGGAATTTAATGAAATTTTACCACGCGCATTTACTTATTTTTTCTCATGAATGGGAGTAAAATGGTTGGAATGGTTGAGTTTGATTTTAGTGTAATAATAAGTGTTGAAAGAGTTGGGAAGAGAGAAAGTTGGGTGAGGTCAGTTTAGAGCGGAGAAAATTGTGAGAGTTTAGGGGAGAAAGGGGGACATATGTAAGAAATTCTTGGGGCCAACAACATATGATTTTACTGGCACTTGTTTCGTGCTTGATTTCCTATCTCCCAAATTCTCCCTTTTAACATTGCCCTTCGGCTTGGCAACCTTATCATCTAGTTCATAAGGTAGGCAAAATACTATATCGTCCTACGCTCAAATATCTCTCTCCCTAACAACATTGAATTTTGTCTAGAGAAAAAAAACTCTACATGTCTACTAAACTGTGAGGAAAGAAGTGTTTGGCCTGATTTCCAGTGGCCAAAGCCAAAAAATTAAAGAAAACCTTTTTGGCTCTGAAATTGAAAACAAAGTGGTGCATGGCTGGAGTATTACAGTGCCCAAAACGATACGCTGCATATCTCATTCACATTTTTTTTAGCAAAAACTGTCATTATAATACTGGATATTTTTTTACCCCATTACAAAGGCCCAACTTAATGATAAGGGGAGGTCGATGTGCGTAATCTTTGAAATGCATATTCCAGGCGGAAGTGCACTTTTTAAAATATTATTATTACATAAAGCGAAGATAAATTTTAAACTGAAATGTCTGTGTAAACAGCATTTTTTTTTGCATAGAAAATTAAGAGTTTTTTGGCGACCATAAAATTCTTACCATTGTGACTGGTTGGATGTAGCAAGGAGGTTCGTAAGTCGTTGTGAGAACCAGGTTTCCTCCTGTTTGGTACGAAGGGGGAAATTGGTTGAAAGAGTACAACGTTTGCTTCGCTTCTTTCTTCGCTGGAGAAAGGATCAACCCTCTTGGCTTTGGCAAGGGTTGCCTTTTCTACTGACTATTTCTTCCCCTTCTTACTCCAACTTACAACTCACTTTTCCCTCGAAAGTAGAGACAGCTTTATTCTTGTGTGGTATATCACTTTTACCATACAATATCAATCAATCAATTTAACCACATAAAAAGTTGGAGTTATCACCCTTCCTTCCACAAGCTACTTGTTCACCGGTCTCTTTTAAACTAAAAAGCTTTAGTATCTTTTCTCGCCAGAGATCTTTAGCAGAAAAGAAATGAGTAAAGAGCCCAATTTAAATTGTACTAGTCAAGAGTCAACTAAGTGGAGAACGTTACCAGCATCTCAAACTGGATAATGTGGAGATAAAGTGTGAGAATTAGTCTCATGGGAGAGCTGTCAAGTAGCTTCGGTTCTTTAAAAGTTACTAGTCTTGATGATGTGGGAAAGCACGTTTTCAGCTAAGAATGAAATGGCTAAGGAGAGAAACTAGTAGCACAGCTTTTTACCCCATAACGTTTCGTTTTGCCCCTGGATTCCTTCTTTTCACTCTGAACACGCTTTGTCTCAGGCTATTGTCTCCCCTTCTTTTCACTTTTTCACGCCACTAGCATTCACCCACGGTTAAATAGCAGTGTTTTCTTCTCTCCTTCTTTCCTTCTTGCTTATTTACTCTCCCGAGTAGAAATATGAAGGATGATTTGGGGATGTTTTAGGGAGAAAGTCAACATATGATACAAGTTGACAGTCAATCAAATCTCCCTTTCCTCTCCTATTACTTTAGCTAATATCCCTTTTCAAAGCACTTGATTACCCAGGGGGTGGCTAATACCCAAACTAATAGTCAGCAATTTGTTTTCTTTCCAAAACGTTCCACTTCCGAAACAACTTTTTCCCTTGTCACCGCTCACCAAACTTATTCTCACCCTTTTCACACTCCCCTTCTCCCCAAATACGAATGATGAGATGTCTCTTTATCTCAACTCTACAATCTCTCATCCCTTCTCATATTCTCCTTTCGTCTCCAAATCTTGACTTGATTTCAATTCTATTCGAAGCACAAATTGTTTTCATTCCTTCCAGTTCATTCTCTTCAATTTAAGTTGTTCTTTTGACAGTTTTTTGAAATCTGAATGTTTTTCTTACGTGCTGACCGCTCCACCCACAACTGACCAATGGTAAGGTTGCAGCTAATTTGCTCAAATCGTGATTCTCCTCTCAACTCTCTTCTTAATATGCCTTTCGGCCTTATAATCACTGTCAAGTTTTGTAAACTATTAGGAAAAGTTACTAAGCAAGGTTTACATATTACCTGTCAATTTATAATTTTTCTACACTTGTTCCTCACCCAAATACCAAGTAGAGAAGCACTGCTCTGACGTTAATCAAATATTTGCATTTAGTCTTTCTTCAAACACGCGTAAAATTATTCAATTATAAATATGGAACTGAATAATCCAAAATTGTTCTAATTAAAAAGAGGTAAAGTGCAAAAATTTCAATCTAAACTTTTCTAAATAGTTAAAATGTTACAATTTCTTTAACTCTTTTTAGCCTAAATATTTATCCTAAATAAATCCGTTTAATACTTGGAATGTTTTAGTTTTGAATGATTATATTTACACGTATACTCCCACACACTTTAATTTGAAATGGAAAGGTGTACTTGCTATATATCTAGGAGTAATGCTGATTAATATCACGGAACAGATTTTCTTTAAATAACGTCGTATAGAGTACAGATGGAAAGAGAATTTCGAGTGTCTCGGTGTGCTCCTAGAAGAGTTGTGTCACCAAATTTCCTACTCCAAACATCCAACTACTCTTAATGAGTATTTTCGTACAAGCTACTCAAAACCCTCCCGTAACGCTCCGCTCTAAAAGATGACGAATCTCTCTAAGAAAGTTGAAAGGGAATGCGTGAGAAGAAGACAAAGTATTAAAAGTTTTACGTTATTTTACGTAATACTTCGGATGATCGTTTTTTACAAGAGAGTATCTTAAGCCACCGTCACAAAAACCACAACTAAACTCACATTAGAAATTACACTACTCATCATACACTTTTTTTCTTTACAAGTGAACGCTTTCTACCGTTTCAAACCCACTTGGATAACTGAAATTTGAAATGGTGTAAGCAACCAAGAAGGATCACTTTCAAGATACGATTTCGACTCAGTCTCTATCCTTTCGTTTCGAAAATAATTCAAAGTGGATGTAAAAAAAATTGTGAAAAAGTAAGCATAACCAAGAGCAGTACTTCCTCGTGCCATTTCTACCTCTCTTCAGCCATTCTCTATCTTATTGTAGGGAGATGAGATGAGTAAATGCTAAGACGGGGTAAAGTGTAGCAGTCACCTTGTAACGTTTGCCACTGAACAAACAACGTTAATTCATCCAGACTAGAAATCAGATCAAATTTATAGTAAAAAAATGGCTTACTCTAAATCCAAAATTATTAAATTGCTTTTAAACTCCGGATTTAAATTGCAACTTTAAAAAATCAGCGACAAATCAGTGTTGGAAGGGAAATTTTACAAGTTTCCCCTTTTATTTTATTCGAATAATCAATAAGGGTCAAACTAGATTGTCTTTAGTAAATTATGCGAGAGAAGAATGAGAGCTGCTTCTCTAACCAATTCTCTTAATAAATACCAAGAGAGAAATCTCTTTAAGAGAAAAATGCGAGAGAGGAAATGAGGGGAAGTGTTTTTTCTTTGTTTTTGCAGCAACAAGGGTGAAAAATATATTGGCCAGTGAAACGAGAAGGTTGTAAGAGAGCTTTCCCTTTTACGTTCTTTTTCCTTTCTGGAAAGAGGGAAAGAGAGTGACTTTTGCCTCACAACTTTCTCATTCCGTTACTAGATGAATAGGCCTGGTTATACTTGCTTTTCTGCACTGTCGTATCTGTCCTTTTGCATTTCTGTATTAATCAACTTGATCAAGTCAGAACTGGAAAAAGTCTAAATGCCTCCCTCTCTCTCTAGGGTGGAGAAGAAAAAAGCGAGATTGTGTAAAAGAAAAGGACTCATACCATTTACAAAGAGAAGTAGCCAGTCAACAAGAACTTTTTTTACGGAAAAACAAGAGTCTTTTAAAAAAATGAATGGATTATGTACGAACTCTGTCTTGTATCTTGTTTACAAAATGATATTATTATTTTTCTTGGTTACTTTCTTGTCCCAGTCTGAGAGTGAAATCAGGAGGGGACTGAATACCCATCCGACTTTTATCATGATACCCACAAAGAGAGAGAGAGAGACGGAGAGAAATAAAATGTGTACAAGTAGAAAATGGTTTGCTATGCGGCCTCCTCTTATGCATGGGGAGAGAGTTGAAATACTGCAGAGTTTCATTTTCCATGCTCTTTGCTTACCCGCAAGTCTTGTGAGAAACCTTTGTCTCTTTTCCTTTTCTTCCTTAGGAAGAGCAAGCAACCACCACCGCACCATCACCTCCATTACCACCACCACGGTTTTCAGTACCATTCTATATTATCATCACTATCACATCATTCCACCACCACCACCATCGAAACTGCAGAAATAGGGAAGACTTGAGTTGAATTACACTGAGTTGAGGGAGAGGTTGGATGAAATAGAGGAGAAATCTATCCATACTTGGGCCAGCTCTCTAAAAATCTAGTAAAATAGAGAATTCCACAAGAGACTGTCCCTACATGTGATTGCAGAGGAGAAATTTGTCGTGCTTTCACGCAATACATTTTGGATAGGGATGGAAGCTGTAATAAGTGTAAATCTAGACTACCCAGATATTATTACCCCCAGACGGAGATCCAACAATCCAACAATGGTTGGAAATCAGAACGGGGATAGTCACATGCTTGTAATAAAAGTGGAAAAAAGAGCCACCACCACCCGTCGTGCTTTCCGTTTCCCATTCCAATTCCAGAGAATTTCCAAAACTTGCATACATTTCGTGCGATGAGATACTCGACTGATACGATTTTTCCCTTCTCCCACAAAATCTATCGCATTAATCTAATATGAACAATTCTAATGTGAATGCTCTTGCCTTTTTGTGGGATGGAGAAGAGACAATTCTACTACGAAATGCAACCCACCACGTACTAATCAGAGAGAGATGAGAATTTCCATAATGTTTTTCTATTCAGATAAAGTTTAAATGAGAGATTTTTGCTTTTTTAATCCTTTCGAAAGTGTAATTAAAATGGCTAAACTATTTAAAATTAGCAAATAAAATACGGAATATTAACCGTTATAATTTTTTAAAGATTCAAGTCTGCAATTTTACATCTCGAAACGCACCCACTTTAATAAATTGTTTGTGACTGTCCCCGTCTCATAAAAAAGTCTTGATGAGCTTGATGAGACTCGACACACCTTACATTACTCAAGTAAATTGTGCACGCGGCTCCCTAAACAATATAAGAGCTCGTTACAAACGTTTTTCTCACCGGAATCAATATCTCAACAAGATAAAAAAAAGTAGAGTAGAGATGGGATGATTGAGTTTTTTATTCTGCTCACCATCAGAGTAATCTGCATGACAGGATGCAATGTAAGGATGTTAAGAAGAGACTGCATCATGATCATTTTTTATCGTTCAACTCAGAATGCAAGTTCATATCTTCTTGATGAGCCTTCTAAAGATTCTGAGGTAAAGGGGGAAACGCGGGAGCGGAGGAGAAACTAAATCAGTAAAAGTTGTTATGATTGATGAACTCTTAGGTTTTACACACTTACCCTTTTTATATAGCATTATCAGCCAATAATCCCCATAATGGGTCGTCACTTAGTTTATAAAAAAAATTCTCTTCCCGGGACAACTCTCTCGGATCCTACTTGTTACCTTTTTATATTGGTGATTAGAAAAGGAAGCGGGGAAAGCGTTTTTTCTTCTCTAGTTGGGGTGAACTGCCTTCTTTAAAAAGGTAGTGAATAGCTCGTGAGAGAGTCTTCGTTTGAAAACATTTTGTCAAACGATAAGAATGAAGAGAGGCACTTAGGACTCGTACACGATATTTGTCTGGAGTCTTGGGAGAATGTCTATTTTTAATGTTTTCTCTCCAGCCTCTCTTCCTTTACCACGTAATGAGTACAGATTGATCTTATAATGGAGAGACAAGTTTTCTTATTAGGCACGTGTTCTACTTGTCTATCGTAGAAAGCGGGGAAGGTAGGGAAAGGATCAAATGGGATAATGATAGGAGGTTGATGATGATAGGATAGTTCTAAACTACCACAATATTATAGCGAAAAACTCTAAAATGACTTGTGCAGAATGCATTTAGGAAAACATTTAGGAAAGGACATAAAAAAAGTTTCGCTTGTCTTCCAACTACTCTATATCCGCCTCTAGGTCATTATCATAGTTTAAAATTTTCGTTCTACTTTGCATCTCTCTCAAAGAAAAAAAACGACTCGTGTCCCTAAGAAAGAGAGAGGTCCAAAATATTTTAAATTTTATCTCTAAAAAAATATTATTATTAAGGTTAGAAAAAGCTTTGGCAAGTTACACTTTGTTACAGTTTTATTTACAGTTTTACTTTACCTTCCAAACGTTTTGGAGTTAATAAAAAATTATAATATTCTTAAGCTGATATATAAATAGAGTATTATTTACAAATAATGGCATTTTTATGCTCCATGTACTTTCTCATTGCAGCAGAACGGTAAAGAAATTTAGAATTTTTAGTAAAAACAAAAAGCTTTTTAAATAAAAACATTTTTTATACGCACATCAACATTTTTTCCTACTTAAAGTTCATAAAGACAGAAAGAACATGATCAATATGCATAATTTCATTTGGGAAAAAGATTGCTCAGGCGAGCGTTAAATCGATGCTAAATTATTGTAATGTTTTATGCTTAAAAAAACGAGAATATCATTGTTCACTTTGCTACTGTGCCTACGTGATCTCTACTTTTGCTCTAAATACTTGAAATTTCAAAATTATCTTGGAACACATCTAAATATATTAATTTAAAGATAGAAAAGGATGCATTGCAGCTAAAAGCACAGGTAAAATAATCTTTTCTCTATTCCAGTCTATCCCTATTTGATCTCGTATCATTTTGCCCTGTCATTTTCTATACAAGTCTCTTCCACATTTCAATCAATTTCATTTAGTCCCTGTCCCATCAAAAATTTGATTTATTTTGCAGTAGTTTTAATGAATTTTATTACTTTAGACGGCAATGAGCGAATAAAACATTTTCTTTGTAAGACAAGCTTGTTAAATTGATAAGACATGGGACGCGTGTTTTCCCAAATGACTTTTTTTCTATTAAATTCTATTTGAAATTATAAACTTTTCATTATTCAACACAAGCCATGTAAGGGTGTAAGAAAAATGAGTTTAGCAATTTTTTTACCTCACAATTAAAGAGAATGATATAAGCAAAGGAATAAAGTTACCCTTTTTTAATTCCTTATCATCCTATCATTTCAGGAATGAGGGATGGGATAGAGCACTACTTGACTATTATTTTGCGAGAGATAATGGCATTTATTTTTTTTTGTATGTTTTCTTAGTAAAAATGTACAAGTATCTCTCCATTTTTTGATCACTATCTGAAACTTTTATTACAAATCTAAATCATCAGTGGGCAGTATATTCCATGAGAAAAGTTGTGAATAATTCAAATTTTTATGATTCACTTGTTTCCATCTAATGGATTCTCTTTCCCCTTTCCCCTCTTATTATGTGGCTCTTGCTATCTAAAAGGTATTGCTAATACAATGTATTTCTAATATAATTATACCCATAATATTTTTAAGAGTTATGGATGAAGAAGAGAGAAAAGATGATTTTATGGGAAACGAAAAAATACCATTTCGTTTCTCAAGAAAGAGAATGAGAACATTCGCAGATAATTTTTGCAGTGGTTTATGTACTTTTTAAAAGAATATTTCTATTAGAAATTGTGATTGAGATGGCATGTGGAATTTTATAAGCATTTAAAACAACTCTATTTCTCCATGAAATAATTCATGGGCTTTGCCATTTAAGGAAGTATAAATAAAAGGGTTTAATCAAGACAATTCTTAGCTTTTTATTTACGAAGAGCATAGTTTTTCATAAATTTAAAATCTTAATCTTGCTTAGATGTGTATCTTAATATTTCGATGGCCATTTTCTCTACTCGTATTTATCACATTCAGAAACTTTGCTGACATGAGTTTAACCTCGTTGCTTACTAGTTTAAATTTTAGGCTCGTGCCATCTTTCCCTTAATTGTCTTCTTGACAGTTGGAAAAGAAAGATAAACGATTCTTGATTGCTCTCTTTGAACATCCGGAGTAATCATCTCCGCTTGCTATAATAAACTTCAAAGTATGTTACGGTATTTTCTGTAAGCCAAGTAAGACAATTGATAGTTGCGTAAAGATGATCACAAAATGAGTCCAAGTAATCCACGAGATGAATCATTTTTTTGCTATTGATATCATGATGACGTATGCAGTTATTAACGTTCTTATTTATCTAAATCTTACAACCACTAACGAATAAATAGGGACAGATAGAAAGAAAAAAACTGACCACAATCCAGAAAGGAAAAAGCATCCGATCTTTTGAGGAAATTTCATTCCGAGAATTTCCTCTGTTTAGCCAGACAGAAAATGTAGTTTATGATAAACTATTGCACTAGAGAAGATTGTGCCATGGACTGAAAAAGGAAAAGAAATGGAGCCGTAATAATCTTTTCGGGGTATAAAGTTTTTTTTTTCGTGAAAAAAAATGCTGTGTTTTTATATTTTCCTATTCTAATTCATTTCAATTTCAATGAAACTATAAAACTGAATTGTAATGAGGGGATTATGCTTGTGAATTATTCAAAGCCTCTTGTGTATATATAATAATAGCAATTACTATATAATTAATCTAGATAACATAGTTTTAAACTGCTCATCTCATAAGAACTCTTCCCAAAGTGAGAATGGTGTGGTGTGGCTGAATTTTAATGAAGCGCGTGGACCAACTTTTGCAACCCTTTTGCCCTAAGCTAACAAGTTGAGATTAAAAACTATTATTTTATTTAATCCAGTATTAATGTCTACCTCAGAGGTTGTCTATAATTTTGCTCTTGAAAAAAGAATACGAGCGGCTCTTGTAGAGAAAGGGATTTTTCGTTTGGAGAGAAAATTGTTGTAATGATATATTATCGTTATAAAATGTTAATTAATACATAAAAGCCTCATACTGTTCCATTTGAGTTGCCAAGAAAAGAAATTCCTTCAAGAATTAATGGGAGAGATGAAGGCTTTGAAAAGTTATTATTGGAAGTGTATTGAGTAAAGAGCTTTTCTTTCCTTCAACAATGAAAGCTATTGCGCTTGAGTGGTCTCGGAAAGAATCGATTCTCATATCGCACTACCTCTTATCTACCACTATATTTTAAGCAGACAGGTTTCAGCCTTTCAAACCATCCGTTTCAAGTCCTCAATTAAATTGCTAGAATTCTCTTACGTATGACCGGAGGTTGCCTATTAACCACTCAACATCCGCGTAATGGCCCTATCAACATTTTTATACCTTAAAATTATACACGGGTAGAGTTCCTACAATTACTATTTACAGCCCGCAGTTGTTACGAAATTTTGGGTGAAAGTTTCTCTCTTTCATTCAATTCTACGCATCTGCATATTTTTTAATTTTGCAACCCTCTCACTCAAGGCAATCATGCACACTCTTTAGAGAAAAGTTCCGGGCGATCCCAGGATGAACATCTTTGGTCAGAAATTGGAGGGAATCATCAGACCACAAAGGTAACGTTTTACGTTGTGAAATTATAATGATCATAGTAATAATAAACCTGATGATAATAATGAGGACGATCATCATCATCATAATTTTTATCATCATCTTGATGGAATGGAATTAGCCATACCTGAAGACCATTACGGGAGCGGTAATCAAGGCAAATTTTGCAGCCCCACTTTTACCAAACCTTCCAAAAAGAAACTGTTGGTGAGGTAAAATAGCAATTAGAATTTAACAAATTAACTCCCCGCATTTAACAATTGAATAAACAGCTTCTTATTCATGAATAAAATGAATAATAATTTGCAAAACCAGATGGACGAAATCGATTTTCAGTAATAACCGATTCCTTTTGAATTGTTTAAAATATTATTGAAAACTGTTATTTCTCTTGCTTTGTATTTGGACAATAACGATTATTATTCTATTTAGAAATCTTTTTTCTAAGCATAATTTTTTTTTCTTCGGGGAAAGAGAAACAATCAAACATTTCAGCAACCTTTGAGCCCCCAGCCATAAAATATTCATCATTACTAGATGATAAAAGTCAGAGAAGCAGAGAACAATGAGCTGGGCTAGAAATATGCACAAATTCTTTATAAAAATCATCTCTCTTCTTAGAGATAGGAAGAGGCTAGTGATTATTCGAAGTGAAATGGAATTAAGGAATTATGATAAAAAGCCAAAGAGAGCCAATCTCCTCCGTCCAATTCTCAACAAGATGATATGACAGACACAAATCAAAAAGTTTGTTTAAAAAAATTGCCAATAAACTCCACCAAAATAGTATCATAAATGCCAATCAACCTTTCAACCAAATAAATGCTGTTGCAAATTGCTTCTTAAAGATTAGGTTTGAAAGAATGCTGATGATTGCCACACTCACCCTTCCTTCGGGGATGAATTTAAACCCTATTTATTATTGATTTGATATGACTATTACATGTTTTTATTTGTATTAAGCTCAAGCTCATCATCACGTATCGAGAGAGTACCTAAGCACGTTCTCTCATTCATAAGCGGGCTCATGAGTTAAGAAGAGAAGAAGAGAATCACTTTTTTTTAGTGAACAAAAACCAGCCGACAACGAATAGGGTCATAATATCATTCCAATCTGAGATATAAATTTATTACATGTACAAACAATACCACACGTTATCGTGTAATCTCATTTGCTCAGGAACGGACTCGACATGAGCCGGCTCAAGCACCCGCTATCAAATTCGTAATGAGCTGTGTGGTCTTCGCTTGAGAATAAAATATTTCAAGCGTTATTTCTCTCTCCTCTCCGCTCTTCCTTCTGACATTTCTCTTTCAACAATCATTAGGAAAAGAAATATAATTGTGTAAAGTGTGGTCATGACACATCTTTTCGAACCTAAAACTTTTATCTGAATAGTGAATACCTTTTTTCCTAATACAAAAAAATGTTTATTTACATTCTTAAAAAAGTACACATTTTTTAAGCCTGATCCTCGTTTCCTCCTAAATGTAGGTGGTTTGGCCCAAGGCCGACGTACGTAGAAGATAAGACTACTTTTTTTGGGGGAAAAGATGTGCCAATTTTCTTCATTCGTAGAGGCATTCTGTATAGGGATGGTTATAGTTGTAGAATTACACATGTTGGATGAGGACAGTGAATTTTTTTCACAATTTTTTACCCTCTTATACAATGTGTAGAGTTGCCAATGTCAATGTCATAATCACACAAGCTATTCCTATTATTAAGTAGTAAACAGGGTTGGAGTTGGTGGTCGGCTGGCAAGTGAAGGATTGTGTCGTTGGCATCCACCACCTAATAAATGCAGTGATAAATTCCAGTGCACTTAAATAGGTAGTTGGACTAGAGTCGATTGTTTGTGGCTCCCTTTCACTTGCATAATAATAGGACGCACTCACGTAGAGATGAATGAAAGGAGTCACATGTGTGGACCAATGGCATTTCCATTCTTGCCAACTTTATCATCATCCTCCTTTAAACGACACTTGCAATCTGCAAATATCTATCAAGCTCATTAATGGATTCATGAGTTGGGTAGTTAGGACTACCCTCTCTTACATTACCTACGCAACCGTTAAATCTTCATTTCCTGTTGTATCGCAATGCATCTCTTTGATTGCCACCGACCGGCGGACAAACCAAAAACCAAATGCCTAGTTGGCACTTGCTCTCTTATAAAAAATCGTACGAAATGGCACTCAGATGATAATGCAACGTGCACAATATATTATATCAGTTTGCAGATACTCAAGCCAAATTTTTTGGGATAAATGCAAGGAATCTGTTGGAGAAATAGCCTTTCCCTTCGTACTTGCAGTTATCCTTCACTTTCAGAGTGGTAGTGATGGTGTGGCTCTTACGCTTTTTTTTACTAAGCTCATTCAGGCGTTGCCAACATCCTACAAAAATATTGGCATCTGTTGTGTTTGCACTTTTCCTCGAAAAATGCTACAATGAATGCATCACATTAGAAAAAAAATATGAAATGAAAAGGGCTCCAAACTACTCACATTCCAATTCTTCTTTTCATTTTTTATCAACCAATATAATATTCAAAGGTGAATTAGGAAATGTATTGACAAGCTTCTCACATCTTAATGCGTGTTATAATAACTCAAATAGAAATATTACATCTGCAGTTCTCACTTTAATCTTTTAAGGTAGACTTTAAATAGATTGTTGTAAAAAGCAAAACAAAAGGTCTCTTAAACTAAACTTTTAAAAATTAAGCGCTATTCCCAAATAAATTTTAGAATTGCGCTTAAATTAAAGAATTCTCCATGGAAGCGTTCCCAATAAAAATCCTAAGCTATCCAATCCCTCTTACTTCTCCCCAATCTCCGCTTAGAAAAACAAGAATTTATGCACTTTGTGTAAACTTAAACACTAGATTTCAGCAAACAAATGGCCAAAGGCCAAAGGAAACAAGAAATATGATTTTACTCATTTTTTCTCTTCTCCCTCCACCTAGTAATTCAAAGGGAGAGAAGACAAGAGAAAAAAATCTGGTTTAGTTCAGATTACCCGATAAAAAAAGTAGCTTAAGTGAAGCGAGAAATTTACATGGAACCAACAAATAGAAAAACGATCCGGAATTGACAGTATTTGCCGAAGGAATAAAAAGAAGTAAAAAAAAGTGGGTGGAAAAATATACATTTTTTTTCATACGGGTGAAATAAATCTCGAATGGCAAGCTATATGTCCTCATACATCATGGAAAAGACTGAGCCAAATAAAAACTACTCACTAACCATCTCTTTCTCTCTCTTTAAAGAAATATTCGAGTAAAAAAATTTACACACACGCAAACTAAATTCGGCTGCTGATCATTGCATAAAAAAAATTGTGGTGAGGGCAAGTTGGAGAGGGTTCCGTGGGGTATAGGAGTTTCCAGAGAGGATTCTTCTTGGCCCCCTACTCAACGCTCAGGGTAAATAAGACTTGCTGACTTTTCCCTACTAGATATTCCTAAAGAAATTGGAGAAAAGGCTATTTTTAAGTAGAGCAGTTGATTTCATAGTTGCGGATATTAAACTTGCAAAATCATCCATCAAGAAAATGTTTAAATTCTTTTTCAAAAATCTTTGAAATACAATGTTAAATAAACAGAGAGTTGTACTCATTACGTCTGAATTTAATTCGGGAATGATTTCATGAGAAAACCTCAAGGAAGCAGATTGATCAGTAAAAAAATGAGTATCTTCCCATCTTAACTCGAAATGCGGAATAAAGAGGAAATTTGTGCTTGTCGCTTGACTCTCAGCAGATTTGCTTAGATGACAGCTTACACACATTGATTTGGAGAGAGATTAGAGGACAAATATGTGGGGAAATCCGGGAAATGCTAACATATGTCCATACCTTCAGCGACTCTTATATGAGTAACTACCTATAAAGCACATCCTGGAAACGAGACATCTCCTTTACTTTTGAGCGGAAGAAAAGAGACACGAAAGGACAGACTCTCTCTCTCTCTCTCCGGATAATCCATTGTAAAACAAGTGAGCTTGTTCCGTCTGGGAAATCAGAATGAAGACAGTTTCTCTTCCTTATTTCATCAATAGAGGAG
This sequence comes from Rambutsinella grinnellia, assembly GCA_027743725.1. NCBI lineage: Eukaryota > Metazoa > Arthropoda > Collembola > Entomobryomorpha > Entomobryidae > Rambutsinella > Rambutsinella grinnellia. Next base: position 5,472 of record JAHZMU010002593.1, on the reverse strand, counting down.
AAAAAAAGTTGCAGAGCTAGTCTAGCCCTGAGTAGAGTGGTGACAAAGAGTAGAATCCTCTGTTGGAAGAGCGATGACTGTAATAACAGCGTAAAAAAAAGAGAATAAGTGGAGGACTAAGACACAATTGTCATGTAGCTAGTCCTAAACTTAGAACAGCTAAACTCCATCTCTCTATTAGTAAGAGTTTGAATTGAATGGCGTGCGACATCCTGTTATGCAACCAATTCCAACGTACACACTTCCACATTGCAACTTTGTTTCCAAAACTATCTTTTTAAACATCCTCATCCTTCTCTATCCCATATGCTTTCTATTCATACTCGTTGTCAACTTAAAGAGGAGCAAGTAGAGGGTCAAAAAGCAGAAATGAGAACTTCTCAATTCGTGTAATTCGAGGGAGAAAAACAGAAAAACATCGACAACTCTTGGAAGAATAAAAAAAAAGAGCGTAACGGAATTAGAGATTGAAAAGGGATACATTTCATATAAGTCTTATAAGAAAGTGAAATGTACTCTCTCTCTATTATCCGTTTATGACTTTCATTCTATCTTCCACCATTTTTTTTCTAAGAGAAAAAAAAGTCACTCTTCTTCAAACCGAACAATGCTATGTGAATAACATCAGTAAATAGAAAATCTCTTTGATAGATCGCCATTTTTTGCTGGACTCAGATCCGTGGAAGGACTGAAGTAGATGCACCAGAGCCTAATCAATTCTTTCACTCACTTTCCCATTTTGGGAAGAAGAGCAAAGAAATATTTCCTGTAAGGACAAATAAAAGGATGCAAACGTCTTCAAAGATGTGAACATGAAAACTTATTATGCATAACAGTAAAGTTTGACTCTTGTCATTTATTAAAACGATTCGTGAATATTGATTAAAGGGCATTTCTTTTAGATAAAGTCATAACTTGTTTTTATACAAAGCATAAATCCAGTTGATGACCGGAATTTAATTAGTTAAAAACCTCCTAATATTCAAGAGTGGAATGAGTAATGTTGTAAAAAGTGTATAATAAAAAAAAGCAAATAATCTCTCTCTCTCTCCTCTACACGAACGAATTGTGAATAGGTGTCAACATTTCACCACCAGATATTTAAAAAAGAAACTGATTGAAAATCAAGTTCTAACACCCCAAAGCTCATTCAAGTTATGGGCTATGCAAGTTTCATAATAAAAAAAATAATAATAATGATAAGACAAGTAACAAGATTAGGCAAATGGAGGAATAAAAGCTTGAGCCAATAATAATGAGCGCAAAGTTATTCGCAAGTTTTTGCTACCAGTTTTGAAAAGAGTTGATGGGAGGAGGGAATTAAACAAAATATATTTCGTGTTGAGTGTCCTTCACCTTTTAATTTAGGGTTGATGCAGCCACACCACATACAGGCTGGGAATAAGCAAATACTTATGCAAATCAAATTACCTATTGTTAAATGGAGTAATCTGCTAAGTTTAGAAAAGCTCATCTTATAAGACCCATTTAACACTCAATAACATACACGCTAATTAAATGAAACTATTATTAAATAGCACAAACATTGTTCAAGTCATCGTCCTCTCTCACTTTTCATTTTTACTCCGTATCTGATTTTCACATCCCAATTCAGTGAGGAAAAGAGCCATTTACAAATTAAAAGTTGCAATAAATATCATGGATTTGAAGACGAAACTTGTTCAAGTTGGTTGATTATACCTGCGATACTGGCTTGAGAGAGAAGTGCATTGTGAAAAGGTGATTTGCTGAGTCTTTTGAACAAGAAGAGGGCGGATCGGCATACCATCTCTTGAGCTCTCTTTTATTCTCTATTTCGACTCTTGTAAACTGTCCTGCTACTCCTAACTACTACCCACAATAAAGAATGACCAGGACTAGAGCTTGAACAGTAGTAATTCTTCAAGGTTTTATAGACCTTCCCCATTTATCTCATTATCGGCTCTAAACGTTTATTGCTTTCGTGCTTATTTATCAACACATCTCACTTTACAAGGAACGCTTCCATATGGACACTATGCAATAAAATAACTGGAGAATTTATAACTTACATTTTGACCAAAGCAAATTCATTTTCAAAATGGCAAATTCCTCGGCTAAATTGTTATTGCCAATTTGCGTTTGAAAGAATTGATAACGAGTGTGGTGACTAAGCTATGCTAATTGTGTACCGCTCAACAAAACTTTTATTCCGATACTCTTCTCCCCGTTCCGAAATTCTCTCTCTTTTTTTACAGAGATTTGGGTTGTAAATAGCAAGAGAGAGAAGTCATCATCGTGACCTGCTGCTACTCAATAGTAATTAAAGTGGAGTTGGTATTCAGCAGAGTTATGGACTTTCTACCTCCACCACTGTGGTCCATTACTTAACAGATTGAAAATAAAAATGTCTCGTGTTTTCCTCCTCTGCAGAGTTGAAATCTACATGAGCTGCGTGCTCCACACATGTGGAGAAACTGCTCAATCTGCATTCGCACCGCTGCACCAGCCACGATCAAAGTCATTGTCTTTTTTTAAAAAGAAGAAGCTTTTTAAACATTTTTACAAGTTTATTCTCTCCGCTCTTTTGAGATGGAGGAATGAGCCATTTAATATGATGACATCATCCATATCAACACTTGAGGAACGACTTGAGGCGCTGCATTAATCGTTATCATGTGTCCTGACTTGTTACAAGAGAGACCGCCGAGTTCACCTTCTCATTTTTTAAGTCTTAAGGAAAAGGGCTTCTTTAAAACAACCACCAGTGTTGAGTTATTTGTATTACTTAATCCTTATCTCATCTCAAGATTCCTTTGAGGATGGTGCGGACAAGAGAGAAGAAAAAAATCATGGATGAAATGAAAAATTGGTTGGGGATCAAGATCACCATCTTATTTACATACACTTGTTCCGTATAAGAAAGCAAGTGTTGGTCACGACAATCCAAGAAGAAAAACTCTACTGCCCACAGAAAGTGGAAAATGTTGCCATTTTCTATCCTCTTGAGCTAATGAGCATGATAAATATTTTTCAAGAAATCCCCTTTACAATTTGTACCTTGTTAATTCATCAAGTGTCGGGTTTCTTTGCTAAATACTAGTGTTATTTTCCTCTCGTAAGAAGAATCGATTGTGATGATTTGATAAAAGTGGAATTAGGAATGTATACTCCACTCTCGATCTTCATGTCAAAGCTCTGAATCTAATGCCTTTTAATAGCTAAACAGGTAGAGAGTTGCATCTCACGCAAGGAATAGTCTTTGCAACTAAAGTTGGGATCCGGTTGGCCTAATTTGATCAAACTTTAATTCTAAATGGTTCTCATGATTTTTCCTAAGAATTAAACTTTGTAGACATTAAAAATAGATTATGGAAAAATAGCTGATGAGGTAATTAAGAGGAGCTCCAAATAAAATCGTTTCAAAATAAAACTAGTAATTTTTTTTATAAATCAAAGCTATATTGGCCTCAAAGCAAAAGCTTTTTATAAAGCAAAAAAATCATCATTATAATCTGTAATTGGCCTCGTATGATTTAAAAAAATAAGTTATCTCTTTTATAATTTATGACTAACCTTGAACGACTTTTTAATTTGCACAACTACTGTTGAAATTTTTTTTATGGTCTTGTGAAATGGTCTCGAGATAATAAAAAGTGACTTTTGACTTTTCCCCATAAATTCTACAATTGTTGACTACTGTTCACTTCCTAAATGGTTGTAAGGACGGGAACGGTATACGACTTTAAGGTTGAGATGTTGTTTTCAGTTTTTTTATGGCCTAACAATAAGACTATCTCGCTCAATCTGAATTATGCGGAGGTTCTGCTTTTGAAAGAATAACAATGTTAGATTGTAAGTGATCAGTTCGATGACCGGATACTAACCCTAATCGAATAACTTATTTCATATCGACCCTTTTAAAAGATGTCTTATGCAATTGCTCCTTCATACTAAACCGGAAGTTGTGTAAAGGCTAATGGGATACGACGTGTGACAAAGGGAAGGCAGGTGTTCAATGTCAAATTAGAGGGGTGTAATAATCAAATCTTACAATCAAACAAGTGTTAAATGATATAGGTTTTTTGTTTTCACGGGAATACCACTATTTTAGAAGGTCAGCTTGAAACCTGTTTCTTTTCTTTGTCACAAAACCATTCGCGTAGAGAGAAGAGAGTTATGGCAAAGAAATATTTTACACATGTAATATTATTACTATCTTGTAATTCTTGTAGAGTTTTAAATGCACATTCGTTTTCAACTTTAAATTGCACGGGCAGTAAAAAAATGCAAAATCGCAGGCCACCATCACAACGAGGTAGCAAAATAAGCTAACTTTTATTCTTAGCGTCGTTTGAAAGATTAGAAACAAAAATGAATATTTTATTTCAGATATTTCAAGCTAACCGATCACAATAAAATCATTATCGTTATTTCCATCTTGTCAGATATGGGAAGGGAATTTCTCTATTTTTCTAATTGTTTATTTCTAAATCATTTATCTCTATTGCGAATGGCAGGTTAAAATAACGAGGGTGGAAAGGTGGGAAGACTTATGATTTCGAATTCCTTTCCACCCTTTTATTTCTCAATCTTCGTGACCTTTACGCAAACAGAATGGCATTACTTATTTGGTATTATCATTGTTGCGAATTTAACGCCTCACTAAAAATGCTATTTTTGCAATGATCATCAGGATGACTAGAATGTCTCTTGTTAAAAATTATCTTGCCATTTTCCAGATAAAAATAGCTGCAAATTTCACATTTTTTAAATCTTAATCTTAATCTTAATCATTTATAAAATCTTTACATGTGCATCTCTTGCAAAATATTTTAGCATGCTAGCTCCACCTCGATAATATATGCATGCATGAAATATGCAATTCGCATTCAAGACGTAAACTTTATTAAAATGCAGAGTTTGGAACACACATCAACCGTAGATCAATGCATCTTGTTTTTCTCTCTTCAGATCCAAACAGGAAAAATATTTTTGCTTGTGCCATTAAATGTTTTCTCATCCCTTTCTTGTTCGAAGCACGAATATGAATAAGTAAAAAGGGTTAGTTTCCCCGGCAAATAAAAAAGATGAACTCAATCTGTTTTTTTTTCTTTGCTTTTTTTACTCTAAGAGAAATAACTGCATAACGAAAATGGTTAAAGAATGATTTAAAAAGAAGGAGTTGGGTGTAAAAAAAGTGTTGATGTTGGTGTTTCTTGCTCACCAACATTCCATAGTTGCATTGTTGTTATTGCATTTTTTTAGTAGTAGGTTTTGATGCATAATAGTTGTTCGTACGACACTCCTACGTAATCCTTATTGTCATTTTTCTACTTTTAAAATGCGAATTCCTTTTAAGTTTTTTATTCGTGGACTAAGCTGTATCTTGAACTTGAATGACGTCCACTATGCACAACTGGGTTGATGATGAGTCAACTTAGCAAACAATCCAGGGTTGAGTTTCGGGCCGGGCAAACTCGGGTTACACTG
>JAHZMU010002592.1:0-19363 GCA_027743725.1 Rambutsinella grinnellia | reverse complement strand
TTCCATCAATCATTAATTCCTAAAATCAAAGTTAACTGCAGGCAATTGCCGGGTTCGATTACCTCAACAGCTCTCTCTCTTTTCAGGGATGGAAAGTATCCCTTTGAAAATGTTGGAGGACACCACAATTTCTCATAGACTTGGTGAAAGCAAGTGAAAGGCTTCCTATTGTCCGGGAACAATGAGACGTAATACAGGGCTTGGTGACTTTTTTCAAGACTTAGTCCTCCGTAGTTCCCAGCAGGCCACCGCACACCACCAACTCCACTGTCTTTCTTATCATTCTTCCAAATCCTTTTGTCCCTTATAGAAAGTGTTTATAGGTACTGATGATATTATACCTGGAAAAGGATATTACATGAGTATACAGTCACCATTCCAGAGTTGTAAAAACTTTCAAAGGAATAAAGAGATAAATACTGGGCGCATCCTATTCAATATACATGTTTAGTGTAGTGGCAACCCAGTACCCTTGTAAAAGGTGTGTGGTCGCTCTTGTACTTTCTCTCTCTCGGTATTGCCATCAGGTATTCGTTTTCTTCGAGTGCCTCTCATATATTTACGTTATATGTAATGCAATAAAGGGAGAAAATATATGAGGAAACCTATTTTACGACAGTTCTCTACGGTAGTGGTTCTCGCGGTGTGATAGTGATGATATCAGCGATTTTCGCTCTGACTTCAGAAAGAGATTTACCTTTTAACCCGATTTGACTTTGCTTCCTTCATGTAAGGTGAGTGTTTACGAGAGAGGATGCAAGCATGAGCATTGTTACTGTTACGATTATTGTTCCGCGTGGAGAAAATTGAAAATGACCATGTAAATTCAATTTCAATCTTGTTCAACTCAAAAGAAAAAGAGTGGATGGATTCTTTCCCTCCTGGACTAGAATATTATTAATTTTAAAGGGAAAATGTCATACGTTGAAAGTTTTTCTTTAGATTCAAAAGAGAAAAATCTGATTTTATTTGGGTGAGTGAACAGAAGAAGAAAAAACTGGACGAGAAAATGGTGTGCTGGAAAATATGGTACAAATTGGGAAATTGTATTTGTTGAAGCGGTTCTTTCTCTAGATAAAATGTAGTGGAAGGGATACGGATTTTTTTGGCAAACTTTCATCTTTCATTCCTTCCACTATAGAAGTAATAAGATGATATATTAGGGGAAGTTAATGGAAGGAAAAAATGGAGAAAGGATAATGCCCTTTTACAATAGAGAATGGACTTAATTGCCCCCTTAAAGTTTACTTGTAGCAGAGATATTCATATCTGATAGTTGACGCATTCAACCGAATCAATTTGGAAGTTGATAGCTTGGGAAACGTTTTTATGAAAAATTGTTATAAAAAATTTGATTTAAGGAGAAAGTTTATGAAATGATTGATTTAAGATTTAAGCATTATCTCTTCATGGGTTTCTCTTTTGTAAACATGAATATTCCATTATGAAGTTTTAAAGCATTTTTTAAATATATGGACAGCCGATGATGTAACAAAATTCTGGATGTGGCAATGTGGTTAAAAGGAACGTGGGCGTTGCTATCTCCTTCATAAGATACATTAAGGAAGATAGAGTGGCATAATTTATTTTTTCATTGGTGCTTTCTCCAGATTATTAAGGCGTATATAAAAGTATAGCTTTTATCTTTTTAAAGCAAAATTAATTTCGAATAGCATGGGAGTAACCCTCGGGGAATTATTTACTTAAAAAGTAAAAGAGAAAGTACATCCCATGATAATAATCCTTCCTTGTAAGATGTCTTACTAATGAAGTAGTCTTGCATGTGATGGTAATCGATTAAGCAAATTCATTTTGCTACTGACTTTCAACAACGTGTGACTGCAGATGAATTCACTTTCTCTTCGAACGTGGGCGATTCTAACTCTTTAACGCGTTTGGTGTAAGCTGAAAGAAAATGAGCTAACGCGTACCATAATTATCAGTATTGAATACATAATTAGCTTGTTCCATTGAACTTTGTACATCGTAGTTGTGTAACCAAAACCAAAATTAATAATAATAAGGTTTCATATTTCTACCGTGTGGGTAGGCAAAAATAGAAGTGAAATAAAATGCGCAACCTATTCAAGGGCATATCGTTGACGTAGCTCATCATCATACCATCATTATCCCACAACGACCATACTTATTCACATATTTTTTGTCATCAACATTCAACACGAGATTTAATAAGTTTTCTCATATTATTTTCAGACATCCGTAGGCAACCCGAGCCAAAGTAGTTTCTCCCTGGAGGCTGCAAAGTGAAACTTTCACCCACATAATCACAGTCATTATTAACCACATATGGAAACGACATTCCCTGCCTTGACTGTCATCAAAATAATGATCGTATCTAAACAGAAGGAAAAAAAGTAGCAGAGAAAATATAACTTTCTCTAACGCCAACCTCATCACATCATTATCCTTCTGCTTTCAACCTCATTATTTCATCTTTAACTAAAAAAGTCCAACCTCAACAACTCCTTCAGTGTCAGAGAACAACCACAGTGTAAACAAACGCTATACTCCACAACGTGTAATTCAGTTTCACATTAAAAACCACTTGAACCATTTCTCCGTTATCAAAACTACCACAGAGTTGTTTGTACACCTAATATTCGAGAGTGGAGAGCAAAACCGTTCTCTAAATCCTTCAAGAGAAGTGGATTAAAACGGATGTCATCCAACGCCCGGGTAATGATCTCGGGATATAAACAAACAGATTTTTTCTTCAAGTGACAACATTTCAAGTGTGATGAGTAGAAACTATAAATGCTGTGAAGTGAAGTGAAATGAAGTGAAGGAAACTGACAATAGTTTTTCTAATAAACATCCCATCATATAAATTATTTTTATTATCGTATTTCCTCTTAAAAGTTGTTGGCAGAACGTGCTATATTCCCAATTGATCTAACCATTTCCATTTCTTGTTCGTCTCAAGTGCTCTGTATCTCCATAAAAATATCATTTTTCCATCTCATCTTCTCTTCATATTTTATCCACTTGTATTCACATCACGTTCTACATCCGCTCGTGTTTGACGTTATATGTAAGTGTTTACTGCTGCTATTGCCAGTCTTGATTTGTGACTGCGATACCGATTTTATGCAAGGACGAAACAACTTAAAAAACTGTGGAAAAAGTTAAAATAAATAGTAAAGTTTATAAATACACAGTACAACTTTAATTAGGAGTAAAGTAGAGCATAAAAGTTACCGAACATCACCTAAAATTAGGCTTCGATATCAGCCTCATCCAGACATACAACATCCTCCAAAGAACGCTTGGCTGCTCTTGGATAACGGGAACAAAGGAGCGGATTTCGCTGTTGTGCAACCATAAATCAAAAAGGGATTGTTTTGAAATATAATTCATGTCTGTATAGCTCACACAGCTCGGCTCATGTGAACAATGGATAATATGGAGTTATCATCATGAGGAAAAATTAATATTTACTGTTGGCTCCTATTTATAACGGAGGTTTTTTTTTGGCAGCGAGCATCACTTCCTTGTTTTAACATATGACGTGTGCTGAACTAGAAAATCCCTGAGCGCTAAACTAGGCTCGGCATAAAATAGACGTTTTCGCGGAGAAAGTTTCACTTGATGTATTACGAGTGGTAGAAAGTTGTGGACAAAATGGATTATATTAGGGAGTTCGATATTAAGTTGGAAAAGGAGATGTTTTATGCGGGAGAGATACTCTCTGGTTTTGTAATTTTGGATACCGTCGAGAATTTCAAGCTGAGAGGTAATGGTAATTATTAGACGGAGTTAGGTAAATAGTTTATTACAAATTTTTGTTTGCTTATACCTGACTATTATTATTACAGCTATTCGTGTAGTCCTCAGAGGCAAAGCTCATTCAGAATGGAAGGTTATGGTTAGTGGGGAAAGAAGGACTGTAAAAGATGACCAATATTTTATTGATGACCGAGCTATGATCTGGGGAAAAGGTAAGTTTAAAAAAACAAGGGAATGTGAATCGAATAGTGATTGATTCCCCTCTTTAATCCAGACAAGGCTGATGGGCACGTCCAAATTCTTCCTAGAGGGCTTCACAAATTCCCATTTAGGTTCCAGCTACCTGAGAGCTCGCTTCCATACTCGTTTGAATCCAAGTGTGGAACTATCCGGTACTACGTTAAGGTATGTGATATCACGTCAAACTAAATAATCATTATCTGTCTTTCATCATCATTTGGAAAATCCGAGTGAATTGATTATATCCATTTCGTAAGTTTACAAGAAAGTAGGCTTTTATCTCGTAAAGCAGACGCTGATACGACGACATGCACTTTCTCCACAGATTACTCACTTGATCATGAAAGATTAGAATTACATGGGGATAAGTGACTCGTTTGTTAGGGTGAACGCTTTATCATCTTTTAATCTAGAATCTAAGATGAAATGAACAAAACGGGGTTTAATATGAACCTACTCCAATTTCAACAGTTTAGACTTTAGGAAATGCTTGAATTTGATGAAATGAATTCATTCAAGCATCATCCTCATACCTTTTAGTAAAAAGTATTTTCTACATAAACTTGAGGACATTCTTTTTGTTCAATACTGATGGAATAATCCATAACTTGCCTATTGTAATGTTAGCAAGACTGTCAGTTGAAGCGGATATAGAATTTGATAAAAATTAATAAATAGGAAAGGAAATGACGAATGTACCAAAATTGAAAAGATGAACTGATGAATGTGAGCTGATTATGCGCATTTTCTCCTATTGAAGCGTTAAATTATGAGAGCGTAGCTTGAAAATTTCAGATCCAATCTAATATTCGGATAAATATGCAAATCGATAGGAAAGAGGTGGAAATTCACATCTCTTGATTATTAGATTGAAGAGTGCTTGAGGAAACTAATGAAATACTAGGAAGAGGAAAGCCTGCGGAAAGGAATGGAATTGTAATGAGCTTTTTGCCAATTCTACACATTTTATATTGTAATTTAAACAGGCAACTGTAGATATTCCATACTCTAGTCCCCCTACTGGACAAAAATACTTTACGATTATTGGGCCACATATTGACTGCATGGATGACATTTACCTGGTAAGTCAAATTAATTATTAATTAAGGCTCTGACTGTGGCAAATTTTGCGCTTTTGCAATCTAATAGTTAAGCAACTTGTCCCTTCAGGACTTTCTCCTGTCTATTTCTTATACTCTTGTGCTCATAATGAATTCTAGAAGTAAACTTTCGTCTTAGGAAATGGGAAAGTTGGTCGTAGAGTTCGATACTCAGCACACTGACTCGTTATTAAATTATGTCTTTTGCTCTAGCTGACATAATCAACTTGTGAGAGTGCTCCTTTTACAGCAGATGATGCATATCTTCCTCTCTTTCCCCTGCTCAGAATATTTAAGCAAACTCACTAGATCAGATAATAATATTGCTCAACTCCATAAAGTGATATTAGATAAAGCACTCCTCCAATTTTTGCGGTCACTTCATTGCTCCTTTCGAAAACTTTCCTATCCATTTTACATGATATAACTGAGTTTGGAGAGAGAAGCTCTCTGAACTTTACCATTTCACTCTAGCTTGACTATAGTTCTGTATATGAAAGGAGAAAGTGTTTTCCTATTTTCATCCATGACAAATGCATACTTTTACCTAGGAATACAGAGATAGTTATTTATGAGAGGGAATAAAAGAATAGACACGTTCCTAGCATCCTTTTTCATTTTTATTCCTTTGTAGTTCTTCCATCCTTATATCTTCTTCAATGATGTTGAATACGCATACTCTGCTGATTTTTTCTTTATGTTCTTTTTCTATATTTTTCCTCCATTTTATGCTCAACCATTCCCTGCTTTGTGGAGATTAGTGAAAGTGAATGAGAGAGTTGTAATTACATTTTCCCTTGAACCAACTAAAAATATTCGGGAGCTGGTAATAGTGTAAGCTTTAATAATAGGAGGACCCCTCTCGCTCTTTACAGCATTTTCTGAATTTTTAAGACCATAATATCCCTCACCAGATTCAGAGAGTATAATTTTTATTGGATGAATTTAGACTCGTATGTGTGTGCAGCTTACTGACCTCGAAAATTGGTGCTCTTGCCAGGGCAAAAGAGAAGGTTATGAGAGAGTTTGCAAATTGTGAAAAAAGTGAGCACTATAAAGAAGACTTTCTTTCTACGATGAAAAATAATTGGGTAAAGAAAAAGAAAGAAATGAATAGATAGTTTGCAAGATGAAAAAGTTTTTCTTTCTGTGTAATAATTACTCGTAAGAAAGCTTGGAGGGAAGTGAACTTTTCAATGTAATAATGAAAAGTTCATGAGAGGAGAAAGTTGATAATGAAAGCAAAAGGTGGATTTAACTCTGAATATCTTGGAGAAATAAAGGGGACATTGTATGCGATTGACATGTGAACACTGAAGTTTAAGCTTAGCGAGAGTGGTGAAAAGAGACGAAATTAAAAGTTAAGAGAGAGACGTTTCATTTAAATCTGTGTATATGAGCACATGTTCATTACAAGCACGTTTTATTGTTGGCTTATTTTAAGCACACAAGTCAAGCTGAAAGCTGTCTTTATTATGTAAGTTAAGTCAAACTATAACAATTGGCTTTTAACTGACAGAAACCAATAATGGGAGAAAGGAGAAGACCACGCTTCAGCCTCTGTTGGGATAGAAGAAGGGTAACGCTCCGGACAAAATTAGACCGATCTGCTTACGTATGTGGGGAAAGTTTGAGGGTGAAAGCGGATATTGACAATCAGAGTGATGAGGAAGCTCGACTCAAGCTACGACTTGTTCAGGTTTGTTATATGGCTTTGTTCAGAATATATTGAATACCCTTTTTATGCATTTTGCACAAAAAATGTCAATACTTATTACTTAACTTTGAAATATCTATATTTAAAATGTTTTGTTGAGTATTTTCCCTTCTTGGAATTTTAATAATAGGATGTTTCGTTGAATTCTATAAAAATTCTCCTTTAGAAAATTTTCATGCAGGCATCTCATGATGTGCACGTGCAGACTTGCTAAATATATTATTTGATGTTTGTTCCTTTTTTAGTATGTTGAATACTACATTGATCGAGGTGTGTTGGGCGTGTCGAAGGAAATTTCTCATACCATTTTCGAATATCGAGGTGCACCTGTACCAGCACATACAAGGTCGAAGTGGGACTCCCAACAGAACCTAGTTGTGCCTACAATGCCCCCAACGCTAATTGGTGTTTGTCGACTCATTCAACTATACTATGTGCTCAAAGTAAGTGATGTGACACTATCGTATATTTTTATCTTATTCAGAGTTTTTGCTGACGTAAACGTTACATTTTGAACAATATTGAATCTGACAGAAAGCGGAGGAATTCACAGAAAAGAGATTGAGTTTGACTAGGCATTACATATTATCACATTCGTATTTGCCCTTATGTTTTGTAATAGACAGGTAAACCTTCACCTCTCATTTCTCCAGAGGAAATTATGAAACAAACGTAATTGACTCTTTCATCCGCGAATTCTACATGAGTTGTTTAAGAAAAATAATTTATTGTTGGTTTCATCTTTGCGAAGGCATTCATCAAACTCACCACAAGCAAATCCCCATCAACATCAAGCAACACTTGTTTTGAATACTATCCAATTCCTTTTGAAGTTTTAGAACTCCATAACCCTTGTACTTTAATCTATTTCCTGTCTATGTATTTCTTGATTTCGCCAGAAAGAGTAAATATTTCTTTGTATTCTCTGGGAGGAAACAAGCTGGTAAAAAATTCTCATGATTATTCTACTCCGTTCGGCAAATACTTGAGCAAACATGAATTAAGTAGAACTAGATATATACTTCCAAGTCTATATCAGTAGCTTTTCTTCCCAACTGACTTTCCAATTATTTTACTGGCTTGTATAAATTAGTATTTATGCAGTCAATCGCATCCCAACTGTGTGGAGATAAAAGGATATTATCACCATTATTTTTAGCCAAAGAAACTTTTACTTCTTCTAGAGCAGAGCACATGCATACCCTTATTTGCATTCCCCTGTTGATAAACAAAGATTTCCCTATCTTTTCTATTAAAGCAATTAGAACATGGAAATGCTCTATTTACTTTCTCCCACTAGATCCTTACATTTTAAATCGGTGAGTATAAGCTGCCTCCAGGAGAGGCACCGAATCCCAGTCGTTCCACACACTTACCAACAATTCCCAGAGTTTATCTAGGATAGCTTGGGAGGATGTTGGTCGAGTGGATTTGAGGCTTGGGTTGTCTCGCGAATCACTTTTCCCAGATAATATAATGCCGGTTTGTGATGGTGGTGGAGCTCCCATGAATATTTTATTGTTCTGTCAACCAGCAAAGCTAAGCGGAGACCACAGCTTGGAAAGATAAACAGGGAGCTATGGCCAGTAGTTTTCATTAATTTTTTTAGTCAACGATAAATAGGAGAGTAGATATTCCTGATATGAAATTGAATCAAGGGCTTCCATTCCACCGAGTAATTCGATGATACACGAAAGTATAGCAAGAGAACATTAATGACTTCCATATTATTTACTGGGGAAAGGAGCCCAAGTCAACCGAAGAAAGTTTCCTCTACATCTGGCATCATTATTATTACATTAAGGAGGGAAATCGAAACAATTAGGCGAGTAGTTGTCCCTAATATTTAGGCATTTCGATAAGTGTTGGAGCGGAAAAGTAGGAAGCTGCATGGGATGTGTTGTATGTGGCTACAATCCAACTTTTTGAGGGAAATGCTACACATTTTGTATAATTAGAGAGGTTATATAATTACTTTGGAAAACATATAGTTATTTTTTGTCATATTGTTTTCGTTTAGGTGAGTGTGGAGCTTGAGAAGTCAGGGGAAGGAGAGTCCCTCAACATGCACTTCCCAATTACAATCGCAACCGTTCCTTTCCGAATCCCTAATTCCAATCAACAGCCTGTGATTCAATACGGTAAATATTTATAAAAGTATTTGAATCATTGAAGCGAGAAAGAGATTTTATTATATTAAAAAATATATTATTATTTCATGTGTAAAACAGAAGTGGCTTGTGATCACGCGGAAGGCGGAATGTACATCGGACCAGAATTCCAACTCGGTCAAGTCTATGATGGAAGTGTAGAGAATGGTGACACGATAGTACTTTATCGTCCAGTTTACGTGTCAGTAGTTTCACAAGGTAATTGATTTCTGTCATGCAATAGGTAGTACAGGTTTTACTATATGGCTTTTTTTTCTAGTTAAAAATATCATACATTTTTCATGACATTTAAGGTAAAGCTGTAAAATCAGAAACGCCAACTTCAATGAACCGTAATCTAGTAACAGCAATTGGAGGGAATGGTGGAGACAGCTCTGGGGTAAACAGTTCCAACAATCCATCCAACACATCACGAACAAATTCCTCCTCTAATTTAATCAAGCAGAACTCCAAGTCTGACAGCATCCGAAATAATATCAGTGGCAGTATCTCTAAACTTCCAGGAAAGGACCATATAAATTCCAGCTCTTTTGACAAGGAGTCGAACACAACGACCAAAGGAAATGTCATCACGTCCAATGATTCGAGTGCCACCTCCGTCCCTCCTGTTTGAGAGAGTAAAAAATTCATGCTACAATAGTACATGATCAAAGGTGGCTGTCCTTCTCCCACAGAGTCAACTCGCCGGAAAATGCTTGTTGCTTTTACACATTTCACTCTTATTACTTACATTTACCGCTTTCGCTTTGTCGGTTCAAGGATATTGAAAAGCACTAAAAGCAGAGCGTTCACCTCATTTCCTTTGTTTGTCATGTAAGCAAAGATATTTCTAGAACGTTCTTCCTAATTGGCAAGAAATGCTAGATTAATTGACAATGATTGATTACTAGTTTCTGACACAAAATTATTTTCCTTTTAGCCTTTTTCCGATTTTTACGACATTTTGCCCAGCATAATTTGATAACATTATTGGCATAAAAAATCTAACAATGAGTTCATAAAATATTTATACGAATAATATCTTTTGCTTTATTAATATTTTTATATGCAAATTTGACACGCTCCAAGATTGGCAGCTAAAGTCCTCAACCTTTTCTCTCTGTAATATGAAAGCTGAGGGAGATTACGTCTGAATAGATGACAAACTGTGAATAATTTTCGAGAGAAAAAAACGCCAAGCTCGCAGTTTCCATCTCCATCCCGCTGTCACCACACATGACATCGTTAACTTTCCTAGTTGAATGAAATGAGCTCGTCGATTACACGTTTTATATTAGTCGGTCTACACAGATGAGAGTGACGATCTTCAAAACTCATTTTATATAGGACTTTCCCCTGCTTTCTCTCTCATTAATTTGGATGATGCACAACTTGTCTGGAAATATACCCGGAGACAACGTCCTGACATGACTATGGTGGTTATATATTGCGAATAAATTACATTAATAAATTCACAGCCCCCACTCATTTCGGATGAAAGAAGGATAAAAAATCGATGCACTTTATTTATGTGTGTGCCAAATTATTACGATCAACTTGGTTCAGTATAATAATGATTACTTTGGCCAGACAAACTTGTCGTTTTACCACGTCCTTCTCCACACCACTTATTCATCCAAAATCCTACGTATCAGCTTCGATGATCAAAGTCTCGCTCGTATCTCTGCAATTCCATCAGTTTGACTATTTACAACTTTTTTTATCGTTGGCAATATCATCCTCTTTAATCTTCATATGGGAATTGAGTTCTGAGATCTATTTAACTTTAGGAGGCTGTAGCCAGTGTTTGGTTTGGCTGTTGCAGTCTCACAGAACCCCGTCGATGCAGACTTTTACTTAATAGATCCACGCTATTCGTTTCATCTCCGTCTACTTCAAACATGTTTTTTTAAAACAAACCGTTTCATAACTTTGATTACAATTTTGTGAACAAACCCTACTTATTTTGCAGTGGAAAATAGACATAAAAAGTATTTCTAATAAAAGTGTCGACCTACTTTCTCCTCTCGCAGTTAGGCAGAGTTGATGATTTACTCGAAGGAGAAAGCTCAGTATTTAACCGCAATGAAGTAACTTTATATGTACGAGAGAATCCCATTTGCATTTATTCATGACTTGTTATTTTATCATTCATACAATATTTCACTTTTTTATAGTTTAGTAATACACAAAAAAGTTCTTAAGCTTAAGCTATCTCACAACATCCTCGGTTTTATCTTGTCTGTCATTTTTATGCTGTCATATATTCCTTGAGAGGGAAGACGTTGCCACTTTTTGAAGCAATTTTTGTGATTATGGTGGCGATGCGGGTGGCTGCGCTTGTTGCCTCCTGTTTACTCTGTCTTATGTCAGTTGTCTACGCGTCTGGGAGAAAATCACTATCGATTTCCCTACTTTTTCCGGTACACTGAAGATAACTACTAGCTTCTTTGTTCAGGCTTTTCTCTTCACTGACAGCGTGTGTATTGAAGAGCTCCTAATTGTTTACAATGCTTATCCTGTGAACTGTGTTTCAACTCCCAGTCACTTGTCTTCTCCTGAAACTTGGCTTTCTCAACTTCATTATGGCTTGGCTTTTTAAACGTTCCACGCTCTGTCGTTCCCCATTTGTTTTTGTTAGCCACGCCACGACTCAAATGAGTTCACAGCGGGATGTAGACAAGCTATTTTTCACTGATTGTATTCCAAGCATGGTTGAGGGAGGAATGCCTTTGTCTAAGCAGTGATTAGAAGTTTTGCCGTAATTTATCAATGGTTTCATGGAAAACAAGTCGACCAGGATTGGCGTGAAAATTACATTGTGCCAAATAAATGGTGAAAGGGGAAACTTAACAAAGATTTGGGATGTAAAGTAATGGTTATTCCTACTTCGGTTGAAGAAATAGCTCATATTTATCGCGGGCAATTGGGAACTGAGAAGGGTACAATGTTTTGAAATATTTGCAAATCTAAAACTATATATTTGTATACATGACATGATCAAATCTAGAAATAATGATTGGTTAGCACTAACTTTACAAAAAGCCAAATATAATTTATCTTTGATATTAGGTATCATGAATTACTTTCTATTACAAAAACGTTGTGAATTTATGTCATTCTAAAAAGTGAGATGAGATCTAACTCTAAACTAGCATATTATATGTAGGATAAAAATGTGTATTGCATAAATATATTATTGTTGTACAAATCACAATTTACATATTTTGTCTGTACAGTTTTTACTGTTGATATTTTGTTAATCAATCTATTATAAATTATTTAAGCGATTTCACTCTGTTTCAATAAAAGATATTGCATACGTATTACTCCAATTACAATGGAATTAAAATTATATTTAAAGTTTGGATGTGTTTGTACGAAATGTTAATTTATTTAAGTATAAGTACTTTACTGTTGTATTAAAATTACATAATAGTTTATGTATTTGCGCAGTAATTTTTGACTGCTGGATTATATTTAAGTACACGTGTGACGTGTGTGATTAAAGGTGAAACGAATTGATTCCGACGGTGCTTGTTAAAACGAAAGCGGGTTCGATTACTTCGAAACCTGCAAAAGTGAATGTATAACTTTGTAAAAAAATATTTATATTGTGCTACGAAGATACAAATTAATCAATATTAATCTAAGTGTAAATCAAAATATGCTTTTTCATGTTTAAAATGTTTGTATATGACAGTAGATAATTTATATGTGCGTGTGGCAAACTAATGATTGAGTTATATGCGATAAGTTACTAATAAAATGGAGAACTTTTATGAAAAAGTTTGTTTTATCTTCAAGTTATTTATCTATCATGCTATCAAGACTTTCAATCCATTTCCCTTGTCGTTTCTAGCAAACATAAGGGTCCATGAGCCTACCCCAACTTTCTGCCTTTTCACTTTCTCCAAGAATAGTTGCTTCCAAGAAGACTTGACATATGGCAATGAAAACAGAAAAGTTAGAAAAAAAGTTCTCTAATATTGTTGTTTGTTTATGGACTTGGAGATGGAGATCTTGGAAATTAGAGTGGAAAGAAAACATTTCCCAAAAGTAAATAGTGGAATCCTTCGCAGAAGGGCTTGTTTTTCTATTGTTGATCATAAATAATTAAGTTGAAGGAGTCTGTTTTTTATTCAATCGCAAACTTTATTACGCTTGAAAAATTAGAATTAATGACCATCTTATACTATTTTTACATATTTGAAAACAATACTTACTTGGGATCCCTCCCAGTCACTGCCTACCTTTTCCTTTGACCTTGTCATTTATAACGAGCAGGAAGCATAATTTTTCTTCTAGACTAGCGCATCTCCCTGACAGAAGCTGTTGGAAGACATTTCTCCATTTCATATGACATGGTCGTTGTTTCGCTAGTTTTTGTTTGGTGCATCAGAAAATGGAGAAGCTGTGCTGCAACGTAACTCTTAAGTTTAGAAAAATACTGTGATCAGCATCCTTGGCTATTGTGGTGAAATAGTTTTACGGGAAAAAGCCTGGCGCCATCCCTTTTGTCCACAGCTTGATATTGTTCACGAAAGCTGAAGTGCTTGCTTCCAAGATAAACGCTTACTCATGGAATTTATTAATGCATTTCAACCGAAGGACTTTGTCAGTATAAATAAGATAAGATATTTTATAATGCGAGCAATTACACAAAATTATACAAGAGCAATACCCGGGGAATACAAAAAAGATGGACGTACAATTACATTTGCAATTTTTACCTCAATAACCGCAGTTCGCTATTCATGTCACTCCCTTGTCCACAAGATTAAAACGGTTTAAATTGCCATACAATGCCAAGGAAGCAAATATGCCATGACTAATATAGGTGATCTTTGTACAAAAATCCAAAACAAACCATGACCGGATTTAGTTAGTCCTTGTCACAAGCCATTTTTACTAGCAAGTAGAAAACAAAAAAGCGTCAATAATTTCTTTAGATCTGTAAAGAGTCTTCTAATAACGTAGCAAACATGACGGAAGTTCCAATTGAAGTCGGATACAGGTCGTACATCCGACTCCTTCGAAAGAAATGGGACATCGTTTACCACAGCAAAGACCTTTATTTCTCCCATGCAAACAAAATCCTAGAGCCTTATTACGACATGGACACGAAGGAGTTCTACGGGATCGAAACGAATCCGACGAGGCTAGCCATCATTAAATTTATCGACCAGTTTCAACAAGGGGCAGGTCTATATGATGTCAACTCCTTCCCCGATCTCCTCAAGTACAGCAAAAACTACGCGAAGAGAGTAAAGTCAAGAAAACCCTACACTAATGGCAAATACCAAGAAAGTAATATGAGCCTTCTAAATGCGAGTCGAGAAAAACACTATGAGCTTCAGAAAATCAAGCCGAGAGTTCATGAAGTTCGGAATAATTTCCCATACATGAGGACCGTCAGAGTAACGAATCATCCCTACAGAAAAATGATTGGCAGGACATGGGCACACATTTTTCTACCGTCACCAGTGGACTTCTCACTTTTAGCGGATTCTCACGTGTCAAATTGTCATTGTAGGCCCAGATTCGACTATGACACTTGCTTACTAGACGCTTGTGGGAAAGGCCATGATATTATCATTGTGGAACCGATTTACTCTCAATTCTACATTTGTCTAATGCTTCAACTATTTTCCTCTGCAAAGTGGGCCCTCAAAATAATGTACGTGATCTCCATCATGAGCAGTTGTCACCGCCCTCATAGGTGGGAGTGGAATTTGTTTGCGTTTCTTGGAATATCGTTAACTCACGTTGCAATAAGGACGTGGCTGGGTGCGCATCCCCTCGCAAAATATAGACTTCCGGATCGTTTCCACGATATTGAATGCTTAAACGAACTCAAGTATTGTAGAGAGTTTCTTCCCACAATTATCCATAAGGTGAAGGTTCTCTTCAAGGATGATGTGAAGGAAATCCAACAACCTTTGAGGACTATTGGGATCCTCCATTTGACCAACTCATTTGTATTAGGATACAACTATCTTTTTGGAATTGACCATTGGTACACTGATTATAAATCTTATTAAAGAGAGACAGCAGATCACCGATTATCTCAGCAAAAAAATTTGAACTATGTTTTTTCTGGACAAAGTAAATTGTTTCTGATTACCTAATTACCCAATAAAAGTATTGATTTGTATAACTGACTGATGACTTATTTCCTATAATTTACTAATGTGTTAGGCTTCCCTTAATTTCACTTAATTTCATGTCAAAATCACAATGCATTTTATAACAAATTTACACAAATTAAGAACAAGAATTTTACTGCAATTAACTCATCAGCTTATTTATTGATTCATTAGTCTTCATCTGAATTTGAATCATTATTAGATTCATCCGAGTATGAAACTAAAGATAACAATCGAGCACTACTTTCCCCTGACGATGTATCAGCTACAAGGATTTTTACATCTTTATCCTCCACTACGGCAGTGCTAATGTCAGTATTTGTTGAAATGCAACTAACCTTTGAACAATCATTTAAACAGATTACGCTATTAGTTCTTTCTATGGCGTCGTTGGCACTATTACTAGGTAGCGAATCCTCAGGCGGCGAAGGTGATGTAACAGTCTCGTTGGCCTTGTCTTGTTTGATCTTTATTCCAAACGACAATCTGCGACTTTCTAAGGAAAATGCGGAGGATTTTAAACTTGGTCCCTCCACGGCGCCTTCTTCCTCGTTGACAAACGGTGCTGTAGATGAGGCCGAGGCTAACGATGACGTTGGAATTGAAAATGGAAATTGACTTTTCTTGTCAATTGCTACTCTCTTTTCAAGCTGGCGTTCTTCGATACCTACATGACAAAGTTAAATTTAAATTCAAATAAATAGAACGAATGAAAATATGACGCATACTTTTAGCTGGCTGCAGACGAATCAAAGATGCCACTTTCTGATCGTCTTCTGATTCGGGCAAGAGTTTAATATCCAAACTTCGTTTCTTCAGGAATTCATTGTCTTTAGTTTGCTGCTCCTGAAGTTCACGTTTTCGAGTCTGAAATGTCACGTAATCATTAGAAAAGTCAGGATTAAATTGTCTAAACAAACTAGTTAGTTAAAGAACTCACCCTAAAAATGTCTCTTAACGCTCGATTTGCCATATAATCATCCTTCCATCTTTCCTGTAAACCTTCTAACTTTGATAACGTAGGAGTTACATCTTTTAGCTTTCGCTGGTCTTCAACTCCATGTTGTAACCTATAAAAATTCACACCAAAGCAATTCATATAGTTTTTAATTGACCCATTTCTAAATTCCAATAATAACTTGTCTCACTCACTTGAACATGGCGTCATCCGCTAATTTATGTATAACTTGTTTATCATCCGGAACAACCTGACCATTTTCAGTTGGATCCCATCTCCTCTCTTGTCTTCTTGCTCCACTTAGAATTTCATAGTCTAAATTCTACAATAAAAATATAAGCTCATGTTCAATATGCTCTCGAAACAATGTAAAAGGTTAATCTAAAGGTCAAAGTGTAAAACTTACTGCTGGATCCGTTTTAATTTCAAAGTGATTATCGCACAAATGACATTTCATCCGAAATTTGTACACAGGCGTTGAATAATACATTCCAACTTTGCTTTTCTCTGCGTTATACCTACAAAATATTCCAAATCATAGCATCATCATCAATTAATCAAAATAATTACTTATCCTATAAAGACATTAAAAGTTTTACTACTCTGATATTATTCCAGTAGCATCTTTAAACAATTATTATAAATTACACATACCATTTTGGCTAAGGATTAGTTCAAGATGGTTAAACTATTAGTCTTTCGACTTTCAGCCACGTTGTATGTCGTTAGTATTTAAAATGTCCAAACAGATTCTAATCACGAAATAAAACTTAATTATACACTGGATTCACTAAATTCACTTGATCTGATGATAACTAATCTGAAAACATAATTACGACTGCAATAAATGCTAAATAAAAATTAATTGTGAGAGTCCGATCAAAAAGACAACATTTATCAAAAAAATACAGCTGACTTGTCGCATGTTGAAAGCATCTAATGTTTATGTTAGCATATTCCATTCTCTTCTCACAAGTTCACATTTTGACTTGCGCTTGGTTTGTGAAATGCTTTGTCTGCTACTTTTGATGACTTGGCGTCTCTTCTAAATCTCCTTTTTCATCAGATTTAAGAATGCGGGTTTTAAATGTGGAGTTCCCTCAACGGTATAAGATAATCGATGAAAAATGGAGTTTTTAATCGGAGCATCATTTTATTTTCATGGCATAATTTTAGCATTTAGAACATCATAATTGCAATTTGCAAGTAAAATATGTAATTTAAAAAATAAATCATTTTTTTTATTTTAAAACATATTTTAGAAGAAAAAACCTAATTCTACAATATGACGGATGTAATAAAATATCGGAAATGCTAAAAGGTTCTGAATCTACTATGTCTCATTAGCTAATATTAGCATATTTTTTGCGGTATTTACCCAATAGGATCTTCACATGAATTGTTTTCTGAAACAAGGAAGCGATTAATTGTCTTTAGGAGATTAGAAACGAAATGATCCAAAACAATTCGAGTAAATCTTCAATCCTCAAAGTGGATCTGTAGCTTTTGTGCTGCAAATAATTGTATTGGAAAGATACAAAAGATATATATTATGACCCGTCTTTAATGATAAATATCGCAATTAAAACTATCTCAGCTCATATGCTTATTTTTGGGTGGCAGGAAGGTAGTTATTTAACTGCAATTTATAGTTTGTAGATCTCAACGAAAAAGATAATGATGGGCCATCTGCAACAAAAAATTATTAGCTTAATGAAAAGAAAATAACCTCCAAGAAGGGATACATTGTAATAATATTACAAATAATAATTATTATCTTGCCAAATATCAAATAAATTAGTAATAATAAAATTTAATGATTTTCTTGAATAATCTCGTTGAAACGAACAGTTCAACATAATTGTCAGTTTTATAGGTTAATGGAATTTAATTCCGGAATGTTGTTGCAAATCATTTTATCTTCCTCCCACCTCGCCAATTATTGCCAATCTAACACGTGTCCGTCTGCACAAGATTACCAAAAACTAGTAAAATTATTAAAGTATCTCATTACATAATCTATCAGGCAGTGCCTAATCAAATGGTCATTTAATCATAAATACAAAATCCAATCAAACTTTTTTATTATAATCAGTAGAGCTTCAAGTTACATGAAATTTGTCGATAAAATTGGGCCATGCTATGCACCTTATAGGGTTTGATGTAGACTATTTTATATATTTTCGTCTATAAATATATAGCCGCACTAATAATTCCAAATTTATGAATTCGAATCTACATAAACAGACTTATCGGTAGGATCAAATGCTTCGCAATCGCATATGAGTTACAGCTTTGCGTACACTTGTGACAGGCGAAGCGGAAATGTACCTTTTGCGCTGTGGTTTCAGTGACTTTAGCGTAACGTTTTAAGAAAAATACAAAAACATGGTCAATTCTCAAGTCTAGCTATGCTGCAATTCTATATTTAACACTATATTTTTCTTGTTTTTGTTAGCAAAGAGGTTTTAATTCGTTTCCAAATGGTCACTTCATGCTAATGTTCACCCTTAAGATTATCTCATTATTGAATTGACAGATAATGACGTGCTACGCATCATCCCAAGAATTTTTGTATAAATACGCTTCTCATTTGATTCTAATCCGCAGTTATATCTTTAGCAATTCAGCTACAACAATCTTTTCAGCTCTAAAGTTTCCACACGGAACAAAACCAAAATCATCATGAAGGCTTTTGTAAGGAGTCATTTCATAAATTTCGGTTTCAGTGATATTTTTAAAGTTTGATTGATTATTTGAATTGTGATTGTTCAACTCAGATCGCCATTGCCGTTCTTGCTCTCGTAGCCCTTGTCAATGGACAAGCCGGACATGGACATGGACACCATCATGGCCATCACGATTATTACGCTTATCCACGATACCAATACAGCTACGGCGTCGCTGATAAGCACACAGGTTAGAATTCATTTCAGTTTCAATCATAAACCATTAATGAGAAAGCGACCTCTCTCTAACCTCTGCAACTGAAATTATAGGAGACCACAAGTCCGCATCTGAAGTCCGCGATGGCCATGTCACCAAAGGACACTATTCCCTCGTCCAACCCGATGGAGTTTTGAGAACCGTCCACTACATCTCTACCCCACATGGTGGATTCCAAGCCCAGGTTGTTAACAAGGGAGTCGCTGGTCACCCCCACGTCTTCCACCACCACGGACATCATCACGGACATCACCACGGAGGTCACCACGGAGGTCACCACGGAGGTCACCTCGGTGGAGCTGGATTCCTTTAAGTCGCTGATCTACTTTAAGACTGTGCCTAAAAAGCCAATTTCC
>JAHZMU010002591.1:0-14190 GCA_027743725.1 Rambutsinella grinnellia | reverse complement strand
ATGAAATTGCATCATGTTTCTGTATTTGGCATTTCAGTATTTTCGAATTCGTTATTAGCCGACATGAATTTACATGATTTTCACATGATTTTTGTCACTAGGGTGAGCAAATTAATATTTTATTTTTTAAAGAGATTAATCCATCTGTTAAAGCTTTACACGACTGGAGCAAAAGAAGTTGTCCAGTAACCTCTTTTCCTTATCCTCTCAATTCATTTCTACTCAAAAAGATTTAACTTGTCACTTGTTCTTTACTCTATATTTTTTCTCCTTTCAGTTCTTATATTCTCATTCTATCACACACGCTGTATAAATTAGATGTGGGGGCGTATTGCAAATGAAAATGCTTTTTTCGAGTTTTCTGTGCATCTTTTTATCATGCATTGCTGAAGATTGAGCAAGCAAAGGATTGAAAGGTGGAGCATTTCTTGTTTTGCATTCATCCATTATGAATTGATCTAGCTTGTTTAGCATTAGTTATGAACAGTTCCAACAAAGTCAAGCTAAATACCTTACACAATGAAATATTTAAGTTTTTTCCGTTTATTGCCAAAAGTTTGGAGTGAAAGTGTATAAAACGCAAATTTTTCAATTACTCCGCCAATAAACTCAAATCTGATAACTATCAACTGATTATCACATAATCAACTGAGCAAATAATATTATTAAAATACTTAAAGTCACAATCTTTGACTTAGCAAAATGAAACAATTCATAGCTAATTATAAAGTGAAGAAATTACAAAATTAACTATTTAAATATCTTTCACATTTACTTTTTAAATAAGAATTTAAAAACCGTGTTACGTTTTGATTGTTTATCAGAATGTCTGAAACGTTTCTCTATTTTCGACAATAATTTTACTTTCTTTTCCATATCCACATTTTTAATATTCCAAATACTATCGGTGATTTTAGCACGATCCAAAGCTGTTCTTCCAAGCTGGTCTTTACAATTTATGTCAAATCTGTTTAGGCTAATTACATACTTTAAAACCTCCAAAGAACCATATTGGGCAGCAATATGAAGAAGGTTTTCACCATATTTGTTCACGTGGTCCAAATTTGCTCCTAAATCTTTCAACATTTTTAATTTTGCTAAACAATCGATATTCTCATATTGCATGACTGAAAGTAAAACTGAAGTGTCCCCTTCATTATTTTTGTCTTCAATGTCAAATTTTTCCATATTAAGGACATATTCTAAAACACTTGAGGTTGAATATTGTGCCGCTGTCATAAGCAAATTACGGTTAGTTTTGGTCGAGGGGCTCACGTTTGCTCCCCAGTTAATTAATAATTTTAGCTTTTCCAAACAATCAGATTGGTTTGGTGAAAAAAGGCAATAGAGTATAGAAGTCCACAAATTATTATCCGTACAATTAATATCAAATTTGTTTAAGTTCAAGATGTAATTTAAACTTTCATAAGAGGAATTTATCGCTGCAAAGTGGAGTAAGTTGGAATTATCCTTCTTATTAAAATTCAAGTCGGCGCCATGCTCTACGAGCAGCTTAAATTTTAACAAACAATCAACATTGTTTTTCTCAAGCACAGAAAGAAACAAAGGTGGGTTTTCTTGACTGTTCAAACAGTTAATGTTGAATTTTTTCAAGCCCAAAACTAATTCTAAAGTACTTAATGATCTCCATGTGGCAGCATCTAGTAGGAAATTTTCTTGAATGTAATCAATATGCTGGATATTCTGTGGGGGAAGGAGAAGTGCATAATTAGAGTCAAAATTTTCCTTTCTTAGACAAGCAGCTCCTATTAAAAGGCATTGCAATGGGTTCCCAAGCTCGTAGTTTCTGTCCATTTTAAAGCTTCTCACACATTCCTTTGCAAGGTCTAATAATTTCTGTTTGTTTTGGGATGTTTGCATTTCCCAATAGGATGCCATTAACTCTACCTGTTTTTCTTCCCTTAATGGTTCTATGCGGTAACTGTGACAATTTAATATTAGCTCTATTTCCTTCATGACTTTGGGGACCATTGCAATCCACATTCTAATGGAATGAGGTAGGCTCGAAATACTTTTTAAAATATGAATAACTAAATTCCAATCTTGGTTCTCCACGTCATTGACATCATCAATAATTATCTCAATTGACACTTTCCAGTTATCTTTACCAAACATACTTTCACCCGTCAGATGTTGCAGAGCTTCAAAGATCAAACTTTTAGGAACAGATGTACCTCCGCTTAATTCTCTTAATTTACTAAGAACGTTTTTCATCTCAAAGTAAAATAATTTCCTTTCTGGAGAAGCACGCAAAATGTTCGTCCCTAGTTGAGCGAGAAAGGCTGTTTTCCCCATTCCAATATTACCTCGGATTACCATTACTCTTTTGGAAAAATCACTGTTGGCCTGGCTAATAAGCGTTTCTTCTGTTAACATCCATCCATTCTTATTCAACAAGAGTCGACTGAGGTAATTTTTGGGGAGAACGGGAAGCATATTTAGGTTACCTGCAACAAAATTGTGAGTAAAATTAGTTGTAAGTATTTCTATTAATTAGCAGGTTTGGCTTTACCTTCATGCATTTGCGTTTTCACTTCGGGATTTACCGCAATATCCTGGAGACCAGTTTCAACAAAGCTAATATTGTTAGCTTCTTTTGAGATTATTAGCAGGGCCTCCGTATTTTGAGTCAATGGTATATAAAGTGTATCGATTCCTAAGTCTAATCTCAAGTAATCCACAAAGCCAAACTTAAACTTAGAATTTGCGTGATAATATGACTTTAAAGATTCTGGAGGATTTTCAGGATACTGAAAGATAACCCATAGTAGAGGTAGAAAGAATGGGAACAGGTTTCCCCAGTAAGCCACGTATTCTTTATGCTCATCACTCACAACCTCCTTTACATTATAAGGCAAATTGTGATATCCCCTTTTCATTTCAACAATTACTTTTAATAAGTGGGCTCCATTCGTCCAGCTAATCCTTTTATTAGTCTTTAATAATTGTTGAATTGGATTATCCAATAAGCTTATCCAGTCTGTATTTCCATTCCTTAAACCTGCAGGATTTTCTAGAACTTCATAATACGTGTCTATGTATGGGTAAATGTCTTCGAAGAATATTATAATTCTTCTCGTCTCCCAAAATGAGGGGTGAATAAGAACCATTTCTGCACTTGGCCGTTCCTTTTCAATGTGCTTGATCATTTGATTAATTAGCCAGATGAACGATTCTGCCTTGAATGCTTCTAGAGCCTTCATTGATTCCATTCCCATGTCAAACTTCCCGTCGAGAATATTTGCTTGTCGCCTCGCACTACTTCCAAAAGGATGGCTTCCTCCGGTTAGGACAAAATAAAAAATGCATCCCAGCGAAAAAATGTCGGCTGGCGGTCCCTTCCATAATAACAAGCATATTATTTGAAACCAAATACATTAAATTATTAGACTTACGGCTTGAAACTTTGCACCAATATCGGTATTCTTATCCAAATGATAGATAACTTCAGGCGCCATCCAACCTTCTGTCCCCACCGCTGCAGTGTCTACTGTTACTTTACTTTGTCCACATTGCAATTTTCTGGACAAGTGTTATAGTGGAGGTGGGCCAAGCCATGCGTGATTTGCTTTAAAATCTCAACTTCCGCTTTCCACACAGCATTGGCGCCTGTGGCTACCCACTCCCTCAAGTTTGTTGTGCAAAGCTCAATCGCAATTAGAATAAAATCATCTCTGATCTCAGCTTTGAAATATCTAACAACGTTTGCATGCCAATCCATGTCTTTCAAAATGTTAATTTCTTTTAAAGCAAGTTCCTTCTCCGTCCCGTCGATATCTCCAACGCTAAGCAATTTAACAGCAACATCTCTGTCGTCAAACTGGCCTTGGTAGACTTTCGTGTTGTATGAGCCCCTCCCAAGCATTTTATCTTTATTGTATGAAATGGTTCCCAAATTTTTGAATGGAGAGGAGGCATTTTGGGCATTGATTTGATTTAATATTGCCAAAGACCCAGTCAATTTAAACTCTTTTAAAGTAGCCTTGAGTGGTTCATAGCTCTCCACTTTCCGCTGGATTAGCTCGTAAAATGTCCAGCATTTGTCATATGGATTTGGGATTATTTTCTAAGCATTTCAAGTCATAAATAAAATATTGGACAAAATCTACCCAATTCAATTTATAACTTACAATTGAGGTAACATCTTCCGAAGATAGCAACTCTTTCTCCTGGAACGCCAGGAGAAAATTGATATCACAAGAGGCCGATGTGTAGTCAACTAATTTGCGAATATTTTTCTGAATGTGATCGCGTTGCCATTTCTCCATCTTTGCATTTTATAAAAATTTTAGAAAACGGAGAAGTTTACTTAACTGAGGAATGGCTTGAAGCTAAATGAAGTTGAAGTTGATGCCAAGGTCAAAGTGAGTCATTATCACTAATCATACGTCAATTATTCAGCTTCTACGTAGTACAAATTGCATCATTTCATATCCTGTGTCCAGTCAAAATATTTTGTTTTTATTGTGTAAAGTGTCTGATGGATTTGTTTGAAGGACGAGGATTATGATAAGATAAAATGAGTGTAAATATTACGTAAAATAGTGCAAAATAGTAATCAAAATATCTGGGGCACTCTGGATAATAATATTAAGGCATGAGCTTTATTAAAGTGAATTTATTTTACAAAATTGCCATTTGAATTTTGGCATTTGGATGTCATGCAAAATGACGTGTTAAATAATTTGTGCATGCAATATGATATGGCTTGACATAAACAGCCAAAAATATTTAAAATGAAGCAATTGTAAAAACGAATATTACTTTAAAATAGTTTTGCAGTTTTTACTTCTTTTCATTAAAGTATTGGAGGAGTGAAAGAATTTTTAGGAGATATGCCTCCCCAGTTTGAGCAAATTGTGGATGCAACAGCGGCTAACATTTGTGAGAAGATTGAAATGGGAGGAAATTGTGCTTTGCCGTACATGTTATACGGCTCCAAATCAAGAGGAAAGTCACTTGCAAAAGTGGTTGTCAAACTCATCAAAGTTAAAAATGATTTTGAAGTTAATATAAGATATTTCAAGACAAGCTCAACCCGAAAACAATGGGCATCCTTGTTTGGCTTCCTGACCGGAGTTAGGTTTGAGATTGAGAGGGAATTGAAAAAGGCAAAGTATTTATTGCCGAATTCTGTTATTCAAGAAATTGTCAACAAGTTGAAAGAGAGAAGAGAGCGGTTGGTTGAGCAAGAAAATTAAATGTGATTTGAGAACAATTTCTTATAATAAAAGCAAAATTGTTAAGCCTCTTCACGCATTCATGTAATGGCCTCATTAATAAAAGCTTAACCAAACGCATTTCTAACATTTTGTCATAATTAGCCACAAATCAATTATCTGACCACATTTAATATTTTATTTTGAATTGACTAAAATCATTCAAACAATATTTTGACTTTCTGCTGAGGCTTGCAGGAGTTCTGTGATAAATGCTTGCACAATTCCTATAAAAATTAATTGAATAATCAATCGAATGAGTAATTCAACCCAGTTTGTTCCAAAGAAAAATCCAATGAAGCCAAATATTAGAAAGAAAATTGTTATGTTCCGCCAAAGAGAGCATTTCTTAATCGCCGTATTAATATCTTGTCCCTAGTAATAATATCAAAATTAAAAGCAATGCTTATAAATTTTTGTGTCGAGTCAAACCTGTACAGTTCCTTGCAAGAGCAGAATTGCTAGCCAAAATCCAATTGCTATAGACACTGCTTCGATGACTAAAGGAATAATGATAGGAGTTGAAAGTTCAATACCCCTTGATAGGATAGCGTGGATCCCAATTAAAAATAGGGTTACGTAGATAAATAAACCAATCTAAATTTTAAGTCCCAAATATAGAATTTGCAGTAGCTCAACATATAATTTTTTAATGTATTTTTACCAGTTGCAAAATGGCTACAACTTTCGCCCAGATTCTCCATTTAAAATTGGCCATTTTAATTCTTCAATTTGAAATGTTTGAAACATAAAATATTTATAATTGGAATGAGCATACCGTAGAAACAATCCGATGGTTTTTACTCTTACTTTGTCACTGATTCATTCTTCAAATTATTTTGATGATGATAGTGGCATGGAATTAAAATTGATGATGCCAATTTTGAATTAATTATTTTTATGGTCTTGTGGGACACCACACCGTCCGGTAATTAGATCATTTAATATTTTAAGGAGTGATTTAAAAGAAAAATGAAAGTGAAATTAGATGAGTGGTTGTCATAGAATGTAAAAATAATTGGTTTCTGATGAGCCCCTGCTCATCCTCAAAGACGTGTAATGTAAAAATTATGGGTGCATATCTTTAGCGCGACTGAAATGAAAGAAAATGGATCTTTGTCATATATGTTACTTCTCAAAATCACGATAAAGTCATTTGCAAAAAAATGGTTCATTAATTTTAATGACTTTGGAGTTAATTTAAGATTTTTCAAGGCTTGTGCAACTAGAAGACAATGGACATCTTTTTTAGGCTGTGTGACTGGATCAGGTTTTGAGGTTAAGATAGAATTAAAAAAAGCAAATGTTGGAGAATTTTTTTTGAGATATTTTTTATTACAAGTCCACTAATACTAGATTAACATTTAGGATTGAAATTACAGATATTAATTTACACGTGCACAGTTCTTTTATGTTTCGTGAGGTTAGTCGGCTGTTTAAAGGAAGTACCACAAAGTTCGCACTGAAAACCTTTGAAATCGGAATGTATTAAAACGTGATTTCTCAACTTGGCCGTAGTTAGAAATTTCTTTCCGCAAGTGGTGCAAGAAAACTGTTTTCCAACATGAACCTTTAGGAAATGAAATCTCCGGAGTCTACTCGAAACAAATTGCATTCCACAGCCCAAGATTTCGCATTTGAAGTGGAGTTCTCCCGTGTGATGTCTAATATGATTGTCAAGAGCTTGTTTGGTTAAATAAGACTTGGCACACATGTCGCACTTAAATTGTTCTCTGTTTTTGCAATGTGTAGCTTTGTCATGGTAACAAAGAGAAGACGACTGATTAAATTCCGCTGGACACACTTTGCAAAAATATGGACGTTCAAGGGTATGCCTAATTAAATGCGGTTCTAGTCTTGAGTAGACTGAAAATTGTTTTCCACAAAAGACACAAGTAAAAATACAAGCTTTATCCAAATGAATGCCACTCTTATGAGCTCTTAATTTTCTTGACGTAAGGAAGCTCTGTTCACACTTGTCACATTTAAAAGTATAATCCAGGTCTTGGTGGATTGATCGGTGCTCCTCGAATGCAAGCTTTGTCAGGAAAATCCTTGGACACTTGTCACATTGAAAGTGTTCACGTTGCTGATTGTGTTGCATGAGATGTCTGCTCAAGTTGGTTTTTGAACTAAACATTTTCCCACAGATATGGCACTTGTGTAGCTTAATTCCATGAACCTCTTTAATATGGCGCTTTTGATTTCCTAAGTAATTAAACGCCTTTGAGCAAATACTGCAGGCAAATGCGTTAATGTTTTTGTGCAGATTTACATGTTGTCTGAGGCTACGCCGAGTGACAAATTTCTTTCCACATAATTCACACTTGGAGTTCTCGGTTCCTTCGTGTCGTTCTAAGTAGGATTTGCACAATGATTTTGTTTCGGAAAGATTACATTCAACTTTCGTATCCTCCCGGGGCCTGTGAGTCTCCAAATGATAATTTAAATCTTTTATTGATGACAATTCTTTTGGACACTTTGGACAAAGATGCGGACACTCTTTGGTATGCTTTTGGTAATGTCGTTCTAGATCAAACTTGTCTCGGAATTTGCTAGAGCAAAAAAGACAATCCATTTTTTTAAACGGATAGGAACGGTCTTGATGATGGAAACTAGTATTAATTAAACAATAATTTATGTTTGAGTTTACGAAGTGAAAATGCTGACACTCAGCGCATACTGTTACTTTGTAATTGGTAAATCGGTTTTAGCAAAAAGCACAAAACCAAGTAGAGTATTGTGCACAAGGTACCCGTAACTTCTCTTGATTCTTCTGTTTCTTATCTAGGTTTTTTTTACTACCTTAAAAATTAGAAATGGATGGTTTCACGGTGAAGCTTACATCATTTTTTAAAATGCATAAGAAAAAAGTTTTAGAAAAAGTAAGAAGGATTAGATTTAGCAATTTATTTTAATACGACCCAAGTGGGTTTCAGTTGGGCTGGTATAAGGTATTAATATCTGGGGTTTTGCTGAAGAGACTTTTTAAAAATTGAAATTCTGATCCGTTAAAAATTATGAAATTGCATTTTTACATTGGACATCAGGCCGTGAGGAAACATGAAAGAATAAAAGGCCCTTTCATTCTTAAATATCATAATCCTTCTCCCTTTTAAAAATGTTGAGAGTTGGCTTTGAATGAAATGGTTTATGTGAGAGACTCAAATATCTGCATTTTTATTTCTAGCCCTTTAAAACCTTACTAAAATACCCGTTCTTTTCCACTCTATTTAATCCTTGGCTTAAAACACAAGTAATTCTATAACGACAAAATTTAGTTTCTGGTTTAATCTGGATTCTTTTAATGCAGAATTGTCAAAAGGGACTGCTGAAAAGCAGTTGTCTTATGCTTTTATTAGACTGACTACAGTCCCCACTTATTACTTGTCAATCGTGACTGAAACATGCGATATTCGAGTGGTGCCGTGGCATTTTTAATTTAATTAACAAATCAATTAATTCTAACAATGGATAGTGATTTTTATAATCAAAATTCAACAAGCAAACGAGATTTGGGAAGAAGGCCTACCCAAACGCGCCCACATCCTTGCCCAAAATGTCCACTAGAACTAAATTCAAAACAATCATTAAATAAACACTTAGAGACGCACAGACCTGCGGAGGAAAGGGGGATGAAATGCCATCTTTGTGGAAAAGAATATTTGACTAAGAAACTATTCAGACTTCATATAAAGTATCACGATAAAATGGGATGTTTTGAGTGTAAGATTTGTGAAAAGAAATTCGATAAACCATACAGTTTAAATAGACATGAAAGTTTCCACAAAAACTGGAAACCATTTGCCTGCAGTATTTGTCCGAAAGCGTTTAACTCTGAAGTAGAATTAATGGGACATGTAAAAGGGGTTCATGGAAAAAAGCAACATGGCTGCCATTGTGGGAAATTGTTCAGCAGGAAGAGTTCTTTAACACGTCATTTAAAAATGCATTCCGTTCAACGTGAACGTTTCCAGTGTGACAAATGTTCCAAAAGCTTCCTAGATAAAATCGCATACGTGGAGCACGCACTGGTCCATGAAGACAAAAGCTACTCTTTTCACTGTGACAAATGTGATCATCGATTCCTCACGTCAAGAAGATTGCGGGTTCATAAACGTCTTGTTCATTTGGAGACAAGTCGTATCTTTTCTTGCGTGTTTTGTGAGAAACGATTTGCAACATATTTCGCTTTTGAATCCCATTTAAACGGGCATACCTTTGAACGATCACATTTTTGCAAATGTTGCCCGGCGGAATTTAATTCCTTGTCAAATCTTCGTAAACATACTAAAATATTACACTCCGGAAAAAGGGAACAGTTCAAGTGTGAGATGTGTCCTAGGTTGTTTCAAACAAAATATTATCTCAACAATCACATTCGACAACACATTGGAGAAATTTACAAGAAGAGTTCTCATCCTTGCCCAAAATGTCCAAAAGAATTGGTTTCAAAGGTTTCTTTGCAGTGTCACTTGAAAACTCATAAACCCCGTCAGGAAAGGAAGATGGAGAAGTGCCACGTTTGTGGAAGAGGATTTTTGACTAAAAATGGATTAAAGTTTCATATAAAGTGTCATGGAGAGAGAAGCTTCGAGTGTAGAATTTGTGGAAAGAGATTTTATGATTTACGTATGCTCAAAATTCATAAAAACTTACACAAAAACTGGAAAGCATTTGCTTGCAGCATTTGCAATAAAGCGTTTAACTCCAAATCAGATCTTAATGGGCACAATAAAGGGGTTCATGGAAAGAAAATACATGGCTGCCATATTTGTGGGAAAATGTTTAGTTTGAAGACGACATTAAGAGGACACCTAAAAACGCATGACAAGCAACGTCAACGTCAAGTGTCCTATTAGTTTCCTCGACAAAGGATCATACAAGGAGCACCAACACATCCATCAAAATCAACAATTTTCTTTCCAATGTGAAAAGTGTGAACAGCGTTTTCTCACTAAACGAAAACTGATAATTCATAAAAGGGTTCGTCATTTGGAAACGCAAAACATTCTTGAATGCGTGTTTTGTCATAAACAATTTCCAACCTTTTCTGATATCCAGAGACACATGGTTAGCCACACATTTAAACGACCACACTTTTGCCGACTTTGCCCTGCAGAGTTCAGTGTAGAGCAAATTGTGCGTCGCCATATTAAGAATATCCATTTCAAAATAAGGGAGAAATTCAAATGTGAGATTTGCCCTAAATCATTTTTGGTCAAAAATTTCTTAAACGATCACATTAGAGAGCACATGGGTGAACTTTATTACAAGTGCCAAAGCTCTGGTTGTGGAATGCAATTTGCTACTTATTACAGACTAAATGACCACTATCTAAGAGCACATGTAGGAAAACAGTTCTCATGTTCTACCTGTAAAATGAAGTTTCTTACAAAGAAAGAGTTGAAAGGACACTCTCTTTCTCATTCAGATTTCAGAGGTTATCCGTGCAACTTTTGTGATGCTTCCTTCAAACGTACGGGCAGCCTTTTAGTGCATAAACGTTCTAAACATACGAATAAATGCTATAATTTCTAGCCTATAAAGCTTATAAAAATACAATTAAATATTAGCATAAAATCTGATTAATATGTCATAATTTGTGAGTAAATTATTTACATGTGTAAATGCTTTATATATATTTGAAGACGATTTATAATTACTATAAATAAAATTTTACAATGAGAAATTGTAAATTCTGAAGATTGATCACAGCTTAAAGATTATTCAGAGAAAACAATATGCCAATAAAACTCATTATCCACAGACACAACAGCTTTCTATTTTTTACATCTGCAAAAGTCTTGCAGCAAAACATTTTAAAGGAAATAACTAATCAATTATCGCATCGGGTCAATCGTAACAATTTAAAATGTTCTTAATTATGTTTTTCTAATAAGCCTGATTGGAATTAGTTCATTATGGTATTCTTAAAAAATAACTCCCATGAATGAATTGTATCAAATCCCACACTTATTTTTATTAAAAGCTAATGCCCAGCAAGTCTGAGAAGAACATTGAGTTGAAGAAGAAGTTCTATGAAAACCTCTGTGTTTCTCGCCTTCTTCCATAAATACCCAAAATCACCAGTGCTCGTTAAAAAAAATACTACCATCCACTGCATTTTCCTTTTTAGTCATAACAAAAGTACACAAACCTTTTCCTTGAAAACTTTCCTCACTTTTAGTTAGTAACATTCTTTACCAGAAGAGAAACGGTGACAAAGTAGTTTAGCAATTCCTTCAAATAATTTATATTTTTATCTATATCCATCACACCAACATTAGCAACAGGAAGTCTAATAGCCCTTATTGATTTCAAAATTCAACTATGCTCATCATAATTTTTGTACCTATCCAAATTCCGTCTCCAATAAAAAATTAAATCACAGCTCTCCTCATACAATCCACACCCAATTTGAAAGAGATATAAAAGTATTGTGACAGCGACAAATGTCCAAAACAATTGTGTTCTAAACATCAGCTAAAACTGCACCTCCGCTCGTAATTCATTTATCACTTTTTACTGATATATGTGGACGGATATCGTACTCTATCGTTTCAATAAATTTATGGAAAGTTAATTAGGCAGCCTTGTTCCATAAAATTGAGCATTTTATCCATTCTAGTTTAAATGTAGTAAAAGAATACCTAAAAAGAACCAGTTTTCTTAATCTAAAAAGTAGCCTCCGATAAGTTAAGGGTACTTTACAGAAATTTGTACACCTGAGCAGTCCTTTAAAAATATTTTTGCATTGCGTGGAGCAAGTTATTCCTTCTCGAAAAAGTTTTTACTTGTGTTTAAATTGTAAAATATACATTTTTCTTTGATTAAAACTATTTTCCATTGTTGAAAAAGCTTCCATCAGTTAAAAATGAAGTGCCTTATTTAATAAGTCCTATTGTAATAATATGTAAATAAATTAAAATTGCAAAATGTGGAACGTGTAAAATTCAATAAATATTACGATTAAAATTGTACATTACTATTGCGGATAAATTTATTTTAAAAAAAATACAATTAAATTAAATTACACATTTTTTTAGCATTTATTTAGTGCTTCGATTGCTCATGTCTTTTAAGGTGGCTAAGCTTTTTGTAGGACGCATCACAAAGTTTGCACGGATAACCTCTGAAATCTGAATGAACTAGGGAATGCGACTTTAACTCCATCTTTGTAAAAAACTTCTGTCCACAAATAGTGCAGGGTATCCGTTTTCCATGATGAACTTTCAGAAAGTGATCTTTCCGGCGGAAGTATGTAGAAAATCGCTTTCCACAACCCGGGCTTTGGCACTTGTAGTGATGCTCTCCCATGTGCTCCCTGATATGATCTTTGAAATAGTGTTTCCTCAGAAATGATTTGGAGCACATGTCACAATTGAATTTTTCCCTTGTTTTAGAATGACTTCTTATATGGCTACGAAGTGCTTGTCGTCCACTCAGCTCAGCAGGGCAATGCGTGCAAAAGTAAGGGCGTTCAGTGGTGTGTCTGGTCATGTGCATTTGGAGAAAGCAAAAAGTTGAAAATTTCTTCTCGCAAAATAAACATGAAATTTCTCTGCTTTTTTCCAAATGAGAATTCCGCTTGTGGTTTTTCAGCCTTCTGGAAGTAAGGAAACGTTTATCGCACTTGTCACACTTGAAGGAGTATTCTCGATCTTGATGGATGAGTTGGTGCTCCTCGTAATGGGCTTTTCTTAAGAATGTCTTGGAACACTTTTCACAACTGAAACGTTTACGATGCGGATCATGTATTTTTAAATGCTGGCTTAAACTCTCCTTAAGACTAAACATTGTCTTGCAGATATGGCAGCCGTGCACCTTCTCTCCATGAACCCCCTCTGCATGGCCTTTTAGATCCCTTTTTGAATTGAACGCTTTTTTACAAATACTGCAAGCAAATGCTTTCCAGTTTTTGTGTAGGTTTTTATGAATTCTAAAACAATCCGGGTTGGAAAATCTCTTTTTGCAAATTTTACACTCATAACTTCTTTTCTCAACGTGACACTTTATGTGAAGTTTGAAATTCTTTTTGCACACAAATACTTTTCTACAAATGTGGCATTTCGTTTTTCTTTCCTCTCTGGGTTTGTGGGTGTCCAAGTGAATTCTTAGGGTTTGTTTTGAGGCTACTTCTCGTGGACATTTTGGGCAAAGATGTGGACGCTCTTGGGTATGGTACTGGTAATGAATTTCTAAATTGTGTTTGCTTGAGAACTTTCGATTACAAAAGACACAATCCATTATTGGACCGGATTGAAACGAGTGTGCAAGACGATTGAAAGAATAAAGTTTGAAGTGTTTAAGAATTTGGTGTGCGCTTGACGATTTTCGGCAAAATTTTAATTGTGAATCCTTCCTAATCCAATGTAGCCATTTTGAAACGAAGCAGAACGAGGCTAAAATAAAATGAGCTATATTGAAAGGCTTGGGGATTAAATAATATTTATGAATGAGTGGCCTTCTTCTCCCCTTTTTGTCTAGAAACTTCAAGGTACAATTTTCGTCTCTGATCAATATTCATGAAAGGGATAACAGAGAAAATTATTACCTCTATTTAAAACCTTTTAGGTCCTCGCGTGGTCAAAAATTCTATTCTTGAATAAACTTGCAGTGACGTGAACAGTGAGCGGGATTGGGACCTTAAGAAATGGGTAACCCTTCTAGCTTTTTTACATTCATCTGGTAGACTGGATTTTCAATGTAAAATGTTTTCTTATATTTTGAAAGGAGTAGAGCTCCTAAGCTAAAGTAAAGGTCTACTGAAACTCATTTGTGTCAAGTTAAAATTAACAACTCTTGCCCTGCTCAGCTTAACCAAGCATGGCCCGTTTTATATGCCAGCCATTTATGCCACCGTTAAAATCCGGCATATAATGGAAAATGCCAGGCATTTTTTGGTGGCATATAATGGAGGAAATGGCATATAATAAAATTAACATAG
>JAHZMU010002590.1:0-16275 GCA_027743725.1 Rambutsinella grinnellia | reverse complement strand
AACCTGCCAAGTTCGGCATCCCTGTAAAAATTTAAGATTTCGCATCTGCCATGTAGCGATAAACACACACCTACAAAAATAAAATCCGGGCATAAATATTCCAGGGCTGGTTTTAAAATATCTTACAAGATAATTTATTTTCGCTATCAAAAGACTTTAGTAATAAATAAATCATTTTTACACAGCACACTTTTTGCCATTTGAAAATTTGCCAATAGTCCGGCGCCCGACTCGACTGCGTCACCATCCCATAAATCTTTTACCCTTGACAATTCCGGATCACAAAAACCATTTAAAAATTCATGACACAGAAAAAAAGGAGAAATTAGTTCAAAATCTTTAGGGATATCCTTCTTAAAAACCAATTAATCTATCATATCATATCCAATATTGCATAAAAATTCAAATCTTTTCTTTACCAGGTCACTAGTGGAAAAAGCAAAAACAAGTTCGCTCTACCTTTTGTCAAGGTGGCCAACTCCGAATTAGGAGAACTGGTCCTGCTTCTCTTGCTCATTCCGTTACTTTACGATTTGTTAGTGGCATACCTGCATAATTGAATAAAATGATGTTGGATGAGCCACAAGAGCTAGAAAATATAAAACTGGTTCTTCTTTTCCTCAGACTTACCTTGAAAAGATAAACCGACTTTTCCCCAACCTACTATTGACCAAGTAAACAATAATCAGATTAAAAAAGAGTCGTGAGCAATTTCTTATATGCAAATGAATTGTGAGGATGCCAAGTAAATTGCATAATAATTTGATAAGATGTGAAATAAAAGGTCAAGTCTTTCGTTTCCTTGTTTTTCTTATAAAAATAACTTCTCTCTTTATATTCCTTGAATACAATCAAGCTCACTTGAAAACATTTTCATACACAGACAGTAATAGTTAAGCAATTAACAAACGTTATTTAGTAATTAAATATGGATAAATACAACGAATAATTTAAATCAACTGGACTTGCCCCGAAAAGATGCCTCTGCGTTGCTTTTTTTTACTAGAAAAAACTTAATTAGTTTTAGAGATGCACTGCCCCAAACACACGTGCTGTAATGAAAGGTGGAGGATGATAATAGCACGTGCCCTTAAACAAAGTTTATTGACCCCTGGCGCTTTTCCTTAAAAAGCGTTTAGTATTGTCTACAGGAGAAAAGGAAAGGATATAATTACTTTACACCTTAAGTCAATTAAATGTTTTACCTTTCAATACTCCTAACAACACGATGTGTCAAGTTATCAATTGCCCTGCCTGTCGCTGCTGCTGCTGCAGGCCCTTGAGAAGCTGCAGCTTGAACGACGGCAGTTTGGGCGATATTACTGGCAACTGCTGCTTGCTGCTCTGACCCTTGAGGATCCCAGCCATATCCTCCTGACACATGTCCAATCGCGTGCTGTCCACTCCATCCTGCACTCTCTACAATTCCAGCGTTATACCCGATTTTTGGGGGTGGCGATCTTAAAGTGTTGTAAGCGGCAATCCAGAGGAAGATAATGAGAGCGATAGAAATGGGAAGGGCTAGGGCAACAACAGTTGGCCCTGTGAAGTTTTCATGTACGTGTAACGCTGGATTCCATCCATGTCCACCACCACCACCTCCTCCAAATCCTAAGCCTCCACGCGCTTCCGATTTACTCTCACTAATTGCTTCTGCAGCTGCCGCTTTTAGAGTTCCAGCGGAGGCAATTGATACAAAAGATGCGATGAGGGTTGCAGTCGCAACTCCG
The DNA here is from genome assembly GCA_027743725.1 of Rambutsinella grinnellia. Taxonomy (NCBI): domain Eukaryota; kingdom Metazoa; phylum Arthropoda; class Collembola; order Entomobryomorpha; family Entomobryidae; genus Rambutsinella; species Rambutsinella grinnellia. The sequence goes on along the minus strand of JAHZMU010002590.1, from coordinate 14,545 downwards.
TAAAGTACTGACTTGTACATTTTTGAGCTGTTATCTGTTGAATATTCACAAAACAAAATCACACAATTCTTTTCTCTCTCTGATTAATAATCGAACAAAAGCACAAAAGCCAATTTACTTTTTTTTAAGCTTTCCTAATTTCCACACACAATTAACTCCTTTCAGGTTGAGAGACAAAGCCACAACAATTAGCGTGTTGTGATCCCTCTTAATTTTCTCCAACAACTCTCAAACAATGTCCCCTTATGATGATGACGAAAAAGTGACTGAAAAAATTTGGCTGTGGACTGCAACCTTAAAACCTACAAAATGAAAAAGGTTCCCCCAAAAGCGTTTTCCCTCTTGTTCCTCCTCCTCTGCTACAGCAAAAAAAAGTTGAAGGAGTCTTTTCTTCTTCTGCCGGTATCCTGTAATTGTTGCCCTTCACCATTCAATAAATCCAATAATGTCAAGAACAATGCATATCTGAGTGCAGAAAAGATTTTGTCGAAATATTCGCAAAAAATACTACATCCAAGTCAAACTCATTCTTCTTCACATGACTAACTACATTAAATTAACAATGGAGTTATATGTGAGTCACGTTCAAGCTTAAAATGTATTAAACATCTCATAATAAAATTGTACCGCTTATCGCAAGAGTTACGCTAACATCTCCTCCGCCATAGTCCTGCTCACCCTCCAATACTAAACAGATTCTGGTGAGGAGGAACCGGTTTCAAATCTTTTCACTTGCTTCCTCCACATAATATTTGGCCCTGATAACGCACACCACAATTGGGGGAAGACCTTTGAAAAAAACTAAGCACCGACCGGTTAACAACTGCCCCACTACGTATGTCTGAGACAGCTGCAGAGAGAGGACATTCCTCCTTTTTCAGAACGTTTTCTACTAAAACATCTTAACCTTCATTGTCTCATCTAAAATGGCCTTTTATGCGCATTTATTAAATGAGCAGGGAAGATTTTTTGGTCAGTGTGAGTTGAGCAAAGCAGAAATCTTGCAGATCAAAATGGTTAAATGTTGCTCTTTTTATTATCTTTATCAGGAATCGTCAGGAGCCGTTTGTACTCATCTACCCCACCGCTGTACTTGTTGAACTTGATTATTTTTTAAATAAAAAATGGAATTTTATTTTAAATAAATTCCTTTCATTTTAAGAATATGATTTTGAAAATCAGATTTTCTGCAAACCCATCATTTCTTTTAGAAATCAATGAAAAACGCAACTTCTCTCCCCCGCCCCACTCAAAAAACAGTCAAAGATTAGTTTAGTTAAAGCTGCCGATCAGGATTATCAGCAGGATGCAATATGAAACTTTATAAAATTGATGGCGTGTTTGAATCGACTTGGACAGACGTTTCTTTCCTTGAATGAAATTCTCGCGAGTCCTTTTGAAGATGAAAGTTCTTTCATTTTCTTGTTTCATCCCTTCATACAAAATCGCATGAGGGTGAGCAACTCTTCTTAAGATGCTGATCAAAAGGTTAGTGTAGAAAGTGAAAGGGGTGAAGTTGTTCAAGACACCCTTATTATTTCGATTACTATATAACCTTTTTATTTTAAACATCTTGTCTGCTCGCATATCCAAAATGATTATATGATAAGATGGGGAAGGAAATGGGACTAGCCAATCATTATTTACATAGCATAACAGGATAAGAATTATGAAGGAGCTTATCCACTTGTGTGATTATCATTTTATTTTCTCTCTAAGCAATCGATGACAGAATGAAAATTGCCTGATTTTTTTCCCCTCAAAGACAAAAGGTCTATTTAGGTATGGTTCGTGTGGGGCAAATTTTTTCCTTAAAGTGCATTGCTCCAAGTGTCTGCTCTTTACTGTCCTTTCAAAAATAAATATATAATAACTACTCATAAAAATACATTAATAATAATGATTGCGACAGGTTTTCCTCTAGACTTTAAAATATGACGTGTTTCTTTTCTCGCTAAATTTTGAGACTTTTTGTAGTTGATAGACAAATTACAATTTGGCTGTGGGTAATAATGGGGTAGAGTAAAACTAAATACCAGAAGCCATTGTGACCGTTTATTAAGGGAATTTTCTCCTTGTTTAGAAGTTGGGTGAAATACTAAGGTTGTTTGAGTGATTTGTGATTGCCATTTATAGGTATTTGGGAGAGATTGTTATTCTTGGCGTAACATGTTTAGTGAGGTTGGCGAAAATCAGTCAGGCCCCTTTCGCATTAATTATCTTAATTGCTCTTAATTGATGAGGTACTTTTTTTTGGTAGACTGGCGAAAAATCATAAGAAACTACAAACATCATAAAGCTAACCAAGGAATGTAAAAATCTTACATATAAATGAACGAATTAAAGTAAAAGTTATAACCACAGAATTAAAACAAATTCAATTTAATTTAAAACACGAATTTAGCTTGAAAATTTAACAAATGACAACTGATTTTCAAATAGTAATGAACACAAGCATAGTTCGACACAAAACAAAATGAGAGTAATTTCATAATTCAATTTTGTCACAGTATCAAGTTTAAGATTTCTTTACGCTGGGGGTCGCACCACGAAAAATAGTAAATAGAGAAAAGCATTGTGATTATTTTTGTTTTGAAATAATATTAAGAGACAGATTGACAATTTAGGTACCCTTTCGCAAAAGCAGTAACTTTCTTCGTCTGGCACTTCATCATCTTGATCTGGCTCGGCTTTGGAGGATTCAGTGTCTGAAACATTTAATGTGAAACAATTTATACAACCTAATTATTGTTTAATGATAAAGTTTTAGCTCTTACCATCACTGTCGCATACAGAAGACTGTCGACTTTTAGACCCCGACTTCGCAATGCTAGTGTTGGAACGACTGCGACTAGCCTTTGCCTTTACTGGAGTAGTTGGTTGACCATGACCAGAACTAGTGTCACTTCCTTTGCCTCTGGGCTTAGACTTATCATCATCTTCAGTCCCATCCCCTTCCGAATTCCTCTTCCGTTTACGATGCTTTACAGGAACCTTTGAGCACATCTTCCCATAGTTTGGCGGATCTCGAAATTTGCACGCCCGGTAACCACTGTCATCAGCAAAGTCAAGCTCAAACATATTTTTGAACGATGAGCTTGGAGAAGCTGCAGAATCCGAAGCTTGTGATCCAGTAGCCATCAAATTATCGCTATATCCCGGTTTGAGTTTCTTTTGGAAGCCAATGTCTAAAAGCCGTTTTCGTCGAGGGTTTACCGATGTCTTCGGCTTTCGTTTAACAGACTTGGGTGTTGCCTCACCTGCAGGCACTAACAATTTAAACAATTTCCACATTAGAATCAATCAACCTCAATGAATATAAATTGGAAACAGTATTTTACGCACCACACTTGTTATGACTTTCATCCAAAGATTCTGCCTTATCAACGCAAATGTTCTTTAGGTACCCCACAATAGCAGCTCCATCATCACCCACGTTGTGCGCAGCAACCAGCAATTCTGTCATTTCATTCAGAGTCTTTGACCTTTCCGCCATGGCGCTCTCCATCTCCTCCTTGTTCAGATTATCTCCAGAAGCTTTCCTCTCGTCCAAAGTCAGGAACTTTTCGAACACACTTTCAAGTTTTGTCACTAAAGCTGATACACAAAATCATAAATGCATTTACTTATAATGATCAAATTCGCAAACTTTCTTACTCTCTTGCTTAGCATGCGTCTCCAAAAGTCTCGATACGTTCCTCGCCTCATCATCCAAAATATCCGTTGACTGCAAGTAATCATTGACATAATCGTTGAGAAATGGCGTTGGTTTGTCTGAAAAGTACACAAATTAAATCACTGAAAAAGTTCACACTTTAAACTCAAAGCCAATTAAACTCACAATCATAAATCTTCTCCTTGGCAGCCACATCATCGGCTTCACCTCCACCATCGATTTCAGCATCAGGCACTGGCACTTCCACTTCCGGTTTAATCGCCGTTCCAAATGAGCCCTCGCCACCCTCAGATTGTCTCATCGACTTCCGGGTCGTTCTTGGGGTTACGTTTCCCAACATTTTTAGACCTGACCTTCTCTTAACTAACCACTCCAAATTGAACAGTGAAACTTCAAATACTCCAAATATTAAATTAATTAAATAGCTTATCACACTTATCAAAAATCAAATGCACCTGATCCAAAGTCAAAGTCGTTGAAAGATCAACAAACCAATCTCATTCGTTGACAAAAATGCAAATTCCTTTTCCGTCGTCAAAATGACAAAAAGCATTTTCTCCAGCAACACGACAACGAAATGTAAAAACGTGACAGGGTCAGAAAAGTTGGGGGCATCGTAAGAATGGATAAGTTTACGATTTTTCCTAGAAATTATTTCAGGCATGAAAATATTTAATAAAAATTACGCATTTATGAAAATATTTTATTTTTGCATTCCATTTCCGACATCGTTTCCAGCATTGTCATTTTGCGACGAGTGACCTCTTTAATTTTACTAAATGCAACTTTCAATCACCGTGATTGAATCACGCTTCTTCAAAGATGTCTTTAAAATCTTAAGAAAAGGGCTTCTTATATGATATGAGCAGAATTTATCCATTAGTTTTATGGGAAAGACCGAGTCAATAAAATTAAATAAAATTAATAAAATTAGGTAACTTGCTAAAAGCTTTACGCTTTTTTTCTAAATGTAAAAAGTGCCGAATGATTTAAATCTTTTTTGCATATCATTTCAATCAGGTTCACACAGCAGCACATCCTCTCTGGAAAACTCGGAATAAATAATCTCTCCACAGGATGAATGATCCCAGCTATAAAGTAGGGCGTAGATGAAATGTCATGTTTTTGGAATTCCACTCGATACGAATCAGTATGAAAACTACCAAAACATAATTTTTTAGCAAGTTTGTTTTGATCCAAACAAACATATAAAAATGAAAGCGTTAGTGGGGAAGCGTGTACCTGTCTCTCTGCGCAAAAAATAAGGAATGCAATTCACTGCTGGTGGTACAACCATTACATCAGTAATAAGCCCGTATAGCTTCCGGTATATGATCTCTGATATCTTTGAGCTAGGAACCAACCACTACCTCTTTTTTTATGAAGAGAGCGCAAAAGGTGCATTAACAAGATGGGAGGCACCCAACCCAAAATGAAGGTCAGGATGATCTAGCAGAGTAGCGTCTCCCTCATTTCATGAGTTAAAAATTGTTAAGTCTTTAAACGCATTAACATAATAATAGGGTTGAAGTAAAATGGATTAAAAGTTGGATTATTAAAGATTTTTGGGATTTATTGAGCGTTTAATTAACATGAAAAACTGATTAAGTGTAATATTTACTGATAAGTAGTTCAATTTATTGGAAAATGGAAAGATTTAAGGTTCCACTAGTTGGGCAAAATGATGTGGATTCAGTAAGAATGGGAACGTTGTTGTGTTACGACTTGTGATTAGTGAATACCGAGGGTGAAAATCATGAGAAAAGTGTTGGACAAAGTGAATCCGATTTTATGGCAAGAGTGAACAGTGGTGATCATCATGACAAGCTACTGTGTCCTTACCCTACTATTTATTTCCGGGAGTTATGCGTATATGATAGGGCATAATCCGCATACTCGGAAAGAGGCACTTGACCCTCAAGGCAGGTATTATTTGGAGTGGATGGTGGACTTTGAGTCGAAAAGGATCACTTTTAATGTAACAGTTCATACTATCCATTGGGTGGGATTTGGCTTGAGTAAGGATGGGAGTATGACTGGTGCTGACCTTGTTATTGGTGGAGTGACTTCGAATGGAAGAGCTTACTTTTCGGATAGGCATTCGAAAGGGAACTTGCTTCCGGAGATTGATGCGAGACAAGACTGGACTTTGCATGAAGCTTGGGAAACGGCTACGCATACTTTTTTGAGCTTTTCTAGAGTCTTTGACACTTGCGACCCAGAGGATTATCCTATAACGGTAAGTTTTATCAGTAAAAGATTTCATAGAGAGTGATAAGCAACAGATTTTGATAAGCTTATGTGTAGTCGGATAGGATATCCTTGATTTGGGCGTTTGGTGAAACGGACACGGAAATATTGACTGATAGCGGGTTCCATCATCAACATAGAGGCTCCTATGATGTATACTTGTTGGATCCTGATTATTCCCCAAAGATCTTAACTACTCCCCAACGAAAGGTCATTGGGAGAGAAAGCGCTGAACTTAAGTTGTGGACTGTGTCGAAGCGAGTAGAGCTTCCGAGGAATGAAACTGCTTATTTATGCAGTATTCATAAGGGGCCAAGACTGCAGCAGAAACATCATTTAGTTGGCGTAAGACTAAAGTTTAACTAAACTAATTTCAAATTACTCAAATCAAATCACTTTCTAGTTTGATGTCCAATTCAATTCGGACGAAAGCCGCAGATTTGTGAAGAGCTTATTGATCTACAAATGCAATTCACCCGGTGGCACTAATATCCGCTCTATGTTTGAACCCTTTTTGAAAAGTGGGAGTCAGTCTTGCTTCCTTCCACAGAAACCCGAGGGTGAAATGCCTACTGATTATTGTACAGAATTACTTCACGAGTGGAATGTTGGGGGCAAGGTAAGATTTTAAGAAAAGCTATTTAATCCTTAATCTTTAATGAAATTGTTTCTAATAGACATACTTCACGCCAAACGACGTGGGGTATCCGTTCGGAACCTTGCAAGATGAGTATTATATGGTTCGAGCACATTATGATAATCCGGATGGTGCAAAAGTTTTCATCGAGTTGGAACTCGAACTTTATTATACGAATAAAATAAGGTATGTTAGACTTAAACGGTTTGCTTTTCGTAAAATTCGGGATCGTGTCCAAAGTAATGGGAGATAATTAATCGACGGAGTGTATGTATTGTACATAAAACAATTATTTCAGACTTCATGAAGCAGGAATTCTAATTGTTGGTCATGAATTGCCTGGTCTAACGCCATCTTTCCTGATTCCTCCGGGATCCTCCAGTCACATGATTTTTGGTCATTGTGGTAAAATAGTTTACCTTTTAATGCTAATATTTTTATGATTAAATTGATGATAACAATGAATTAGCTTATTAAAAGTAACTATTTTAACAGGAAGCGAATGCACAAAGCTAATGCTTCCACATAACGGCATCCGAATTTATGCCTCAAGTCTCCACTCACACGGTACTGGGAGAAAGTTGAAGCTCCAGCATTTCAGAAATAATAGGGAGCTCTCGTGGATCTCTGTAGATGATAACTACAGCCCGAGTTATCAACAACTGAGGATTTTGCAAGAGCAAGTTAAAGTGATTCCGGGGGATCATTTGATAATGAGTAAATTATTTAATTCTTAATTGTTTGCAATAAAATTATAAATATTTTATTTTAAAGGATGTGAATATGACACGACATCAAGGAATGGAACGGTTGTTGGAGGCTTTTCCTCTTCCCAAGAGACTTGCTTAGCATTTATCCATTATTATAATAAAATAGGTGATTTCACAAGTTGTACGAGTGAAATCATTTCGGAAGATTACAGGCGGAAGTTCCTCGGCGTTTCGAATGTGACATGGGATGAGACAAGGCAAGAGTATATTGTTGATGAAGGGGAACCAAGAGAGGGTACATCAATTACGGAGTTGTCCGACAATCACGTTTTATGGGAACCGGAAAAGGTGGGAGAATTCCAGAGATTCCATAGGTATCATCCCCACATCAATAAATGCTTTAGGGAGATGTATGCAAGGGATGAACCAGTTGAGATTAGTGATGGAATAGGAACCGCCACAAGGGGAGGGTTAGGACCGACTTCAAAAGAGGATGAGTATAGTGGAGCAACGGCTTACCCTTTTGGGGCAAAAGAATACCAACCAGAACAGTCATGCTCGTTGGTGAACGCTATCATTTAGAAATATTTAGGACTGAGCATTTTTACAAGGGTAAATTATGACTGATAAGGGGTGAGTTAAAATTACCAAATGTTCTGTGATATTTATGTATTTATTTCAATGTTAATTTCAAGTCATTAAAAATAAAAAATCATTTAAGAATTTATAAAATATTCACTTAATTTATAACATTGTAGCATAATGCAACAGTGCAAGATAAGCATTATAGCTCATGCCACACCCGACATTAGTTCCGTTCACACATAGCCTATTATTATTCCAGACTATATGTAGACTTTTTATATCTGGCAAGATTACCAAAAATCTCAGATTAGCACACATTCAATTCAAATTTAAGCAACAGCAAGATCAATGAAAAACTAATTGCTATGCCTAGACTATGAAGATAAGCGGTAGGCATATGGGCGGAGATTTTGTTAGGTAAACTATATTATACGCACACCCTTCATCTTCCTCTTTGACTGCCAAAGCAGCATTTCATACTCTCTGCAGTACTCGTATTTTAATTAGTGCCAATTTGGTTTGATAAGCATTCAGTTATTTACTAGAAATATGAAGGGTCTTATACTTAAAGTTTTTGCATATATATTCCTCCATTTTGGAGGAATTGTTGCTTATAGGGTTGGAAATAACCCACATCACCGTTTAGAAACATTAGACCCAAATGGCAAGTATCAATTAGAATGGCTTGTGGATTTGGACAGGAAACGTGTCACATTTAACGTGACAGTTGAAACAGGGGGGTATGTGGGCTTTGGCTTAAGCAGTTTTGGAAAGATGTCTGGAGCTGATATTGTGATTGGAGGAGTGAGATCTGATGGAAGTTCATACTTTTCGGTAAGTAGAAATTGACGAGAAATAGAAACTATTTTAATACTATTTTTAATAAAGGATCGCCACGCAGTTGGTCATCATGTCCCGCAAATAGACCCTAGTCAAGATTGGGACCTTCATTTAGCAAAAGAAAATGGGAGTCATACATTCCTCAGCTTTTCAAGAGCATTTGATACTTGCGACCCGCAGGATTATCCTATTACGGTTAGTAATATTTATAAATTAATTAATTTTTAGCTTTAAATTAAATTCTTTAATTAGGAGGACAAAATTGCGATAATTTGGTCATACGGCGAGCGCGACACGATTCGTTACCACCACCGAAATCGTGGTCAATACAATATCTATTTAATCAATCCTGACTATGCCCCTCACGTCACGTATGATTCTATCACTGACGAGATTACAATTCATGACGAGAGTCACTCGGAAACAAAGGTTTGGACGATGAAAACAAAACTTGAGCTTCCTCCGGTTGAGACAACCTATTGGTGTACAATCCATAAGGCACCAAGGCTATCAAGAAAGCATCATGCAATTGGGGTAATGTCAGAAATACCTTGTTGGAAAGCTGAAAGATAATTTATGTGCTTATATTTAGTATGACGTAAGACTCCCAACTCCAGAAAGTGTACGACACAATCACCACATTATGATCCACAGATGCCACCCGCCTCCGGGTATTTCAGCTAAAAGAATGTTTGATCAATGGACCCGACAAAGAGGTCAACGATGCTTAATGGCTAAAGCTCCAACAGGGCCGATGCCAACTGAATATTGTACAGAATTTGCTCAGTCGTGGGCGAATGGTGGAAGGGCATTTTTCCAACCTGATGACCTAGGCGTACCATTTGGAGAGGCGCCCGATGAATATTACATGGTTCAGCAACATCTCGATAACCCAGGTCTAGTAACACCAATGATTGAAGTCAAATTGGATATTTACTATACGCCAGTTCTGCGACCGCTTGAGGGTGGGCTTCTGATATTACGCCATGAGTCGCCTGGTCTACCCCCATCCATTCTTATCCCACCGTCTACAATAGATCATAAAACGTATGGAATCTGCGGGGCAGGATGTAGCCGGAAAATGTTTCCACCAGAAGGGATAACCATCTATGGCGTCCTTTTACATTCTCACAATGCAGGTAAATTAAAATCATTAAAATGTATTTGTACAAACCTGACATTACCCCAATCTTTTAGGGAGACGCATGAAAATCCAGCATTTCCGGAATAATCGCGAGCTTCCTTGGATTGCTTCCGATGACACATATTCGTTTAATTATCAACAGTACCGAGTTTTAAACAGACATGTCAAGGTTCTTCCTGGTGATCAGCTTATAGTCGGTAAGTAATGCTTTTATTTTTATGCTCCGCATCCCCCTGATTATCATAATTTTGCCAGAATGCGTCTACGACAACACCCAAACTAACGGCACAATTGTCGGAGGCTTTTCATCTCAACAGGAGATGTGCGCCCATCCAATTTTCTACCATTCTAAACTACTCGATTATCAGCAATGCAGCAGCGAAGTCCACTCTGACGAATATCGGCAACACTTTTTGGGCGTAACAAACGTTACTTTTTCAGACCCTCGTGTTGAATTCATAGTAGACGAACCACATCCTCTTGCCGGCTTAACAATCTCTGAAGTTTCGGATAACCACGTGAATTGGGACTTGGATCTTCGGGATGAGTTGGAGAGATTCCATTTATTCCATCCCCACGTGGGTAGATGTCCACAAGAGATTTATGCTAGACACGATGTAGATAATTATGATGAGCTTAGTACCAGAAGATCTGAGAATTCAGAGGATCCAGGTCAACTAGTAAGTTATCCTGTCGAAGCAATCCCATACAGACCACCGGAGACGTGCTCATTCCCCAAGAAATAGGTTAATCCAACTCTATTTATTTTTTATGCATAAAATTTTGTAATAAAAATATTTGCAAATTGATCATTCCTCGACTAATTTCGTTATGTCGTGACTCTCATGACTTAATAATCAAAAATTGCTCGTCTTCCTCGCTAAATTTTTCTTCTTTTCATCACCGCTTTATTATTTCCTCGTAAAAAAAACTTTCACAATCCTTAACCTACAAGTCAACACTCAGAAACATCTTTCAATCCATTTAAATTACGACTCATCATTTTATACACATTCATACCAATGTAGATTTTTATACCTCTCTCATCATTCTTAAATTAACAATCGCACATGACATTTGACACGAAGACGCGGAGCAAGAGGGTTTTGAAAGCTAATGGCTCTATATATTTACTAAGAATGATTACAATTTGCTTATCATCATTATTCTTTATATTCAAAATTTTACTACGGAAGTTGTCAATTATTTAACGAAAGATGAAATTCCTTTGAAAAAAAAAATTGAACATTCACAAATACGCAGGTACATATCGACACAGGACAATCAAGCAGTTTAAAAATATGTACAAAAATTAATGCAACATTTTCCTTATGAAATCTGTCATTGAAGAAGGAATGAAACATGTGCAGATATAAAATGAAGGAGGTTATTAAAAAATATCACATTTTTGGCAGATTTCATTGATTGCAGTTTCAGTGTGAAAAATAAATACATGTAAAAAATAGGTAAATGCTTAAAATATTTTCTCGAGCTGGGTATTTTTTTTAACCAAGCGCTCTCAAAAGACTTCTGCCGAAGGACAGCACCCGTTGAATTGGCGAGTCAGTTGATGACCTCGTTCCAAAGCTGGCTCTTAGTGGAGAGTCTCCACCGACGGAGAAAATACTGGCGGGTAAAATAATCCCTTCTACAGTGGACTGGAGTTGGACGCACATTTTTTGTTCGCCGTAATGGGGAGTGACGATACTGCAAAGGATTCTTTTACGGCAGAGGTTGTCGCAGCCTTCTTCTAGGGCTACGTCTGTTGCTTTATGATATAGCCTAGGAAGATGGAGTAAGATTAGTTGTGATTATTAGAAAATTAGAATAAATTGGGCTAGACTTTACCTGTAATATGTATCGAACGCTGTAGCATTTGAGGACATCCGCTGAACAAATGTGTTTAGGGAGGAGGGCGACATGTCAGGGATGTCGAATGCTTCAGTCGCCTTATACAGTTTGTACCATCTCGGTGGCAAATGGGAATTGACGTTAGCTTCGGTTAAATTGTAAATCCATGTTTCATGGTCAATTATATCCCAGGTTGAATCCACCCCGCGTGCTCCATCAATTGTGAATATTTTGTAGCCCGGATTGAGATTCGTGTAGGGGGTGAGGGATGCCCCAATCCAAACGGGGGATATTGCCTGGCTCCTGTTGAAGCTGTGGTAGTAGAGGCGGAACTCGTCGAAGTGGGTGTGCCCAAAAAACTGGGCTTTTACTATTGCGCTGTATCTGTAATTTAAAATATTAATGTGGAGAGTTGATTACGCAAATTAAAAGCTAAGTTAGTTTTGAACTATTACCGATTAATTATTTCGTAAAAATTTTGACTCCAAACTGTAAAGCAATCCGCTTCTGATGGAGCGACATGGCCTAATATATGAACAAATTGGCCGATGTCTTCCGACTTCTGGAGTTCTCTAGCCAGCCAACGAAGCTGGCCACTTGGATCTCTTGGCTCGAATGACTGCCAACTGAGAAGAGTTGAAAGTTAAATTAGTTCAAGAAATTCAAAGAATATATTAATGTAGAATCACGTACAAATTGTATCCGTAGCACAAATTGGTATTCAACACAATCACCCTAAAGTAAGGGTCTATTTCAACATCGTAAAAGCCAGCGTGGAGAAAGTTATGAATGGAATCCTTCGGAAGCCACTTTGTCCAAGCACGTGCTGCAGCGGCATATAGCCAATCTGTGGAGAACTCTCCAGGGACCCCGAAAGGGCTGAACCTATTCAATCCAATTAAAAAATATTGGAAATTTTCTAAGCAATCACATAATTTATGGATATTTAGCCAATCGCATACATATTAACTGGATGTGTTTCGTGATTTCCAATCACTGGGATCACTTTGGCACGTGGGAAGTAATCGTGAATGTATTGCGAGGCATTGGTCAAAACCTGGACGTTCGCAGCTACCGACGTATTCCAAATGTTGTGGGGGACAAAGTCTCCAGTCAAATAAATAATGTCGATGTCCTTCCATAAAATAAGAAATATAATAAAATTGCACGCATATATTTCGGATATTTCATTTCAAACGCTTTTTCATACCGGATGAGTTGTAGAGATATGACCTAATGCATCCATATAAGCGTGAAATGGTAGGTCACATTTGTGATAATCGCCATAAAATCCAGCCCTTTTTCCTGGTGGACCCTTTCCATCTTCGACGTGACAGCACATCTCATTCTCACAGTCATTCATGGAACCCGGCAGGTAATCGATATCTACGTGGACATCAGTTAAGTGGAGGACCTTCAGTGCCTTTATCCCCTTCTACGTATGAGAGGACCATTTTATCATAAACAGATATGCCGAAAATTCCAAGCTACGTAATTTCTATGATTAATTGACCAATTCAAAACATACCGGAACATTCGGATTAACATTCGCATAATTCCTCCTTCTTGGCGAAGGCTCCACTTTACTTTCCTCTTTTTTCTCCGGCCCCTCCCTTGGCGTCACATGCGGATCTGATGATAACGGGACAACGCTATACTGACTCAAATCAATCGTCCAATGCGAATCCGGATCTGTCGTAGTGCATCCCGACGATTGCAGAGAAATCCCACAAAAGCGGTCCGCCGTTAATGAAGGCTTTTGCATAACCATATAGTGTAAAATCGGGCCGAATCTAGACACAAGACCTTTACACATTTCGGGTGACGTGATGCGGAAAAAGGTACATCCGAATGTTGCCAGCTCCATCAAATTGGCTAGGTTGCCTCCTTGCCTCGCCTTCCATTTCATAACAAAATAGCTTAATTTAGCATTCATTTCATAACATTTCTTTCTTGGCGGAGTAGAGGAAATAGCCATATATTTTTTTCAAATGTTCCACCCTACAAGGGTCGATAAACCATATTTCTAAATCATAAACTTGCATTAGTCAACTATAACTAAATTCTCCACTGCACTTTATGTTCATTGCAAAATCATCATCCCAAAAGCGAATTACTTGGATCCACTTGCAGCTTTAAATGGCCAAAGATGCTTGCGGCATACACCAAAAAAATCCTTAAAGCTCTTTTCATTCCGCCAACTAATCTTCTATGTCATGGTACACTACAGAAAATTCTTACATAACGAAACTAATCATAAATAGTAGCGCGTGAATCATCACCATATACTTCGCCACCCTTATCATCTCATGATAAGTACTCTAATAATAAATCATTCCAAATCCCAACTGCAATTCCTCGTCCTCAACTCTCGTTCACTCAACTCTTTCCAAATAGATTAGGCAAATTTTTTCATAGAATCAATGTCTTCACTTATGATGACCCTAAAGGTACACCTGACCTACAACATAGTTTGGCCTAGACAAACTTTAACTGTTGGATTAAGCTATTGTAAAACTACATATTGCAATTCTATTTCATTCTTGAGAAATATTTTATCATAATCATTGTTGAGGTAATCGATCCCGTCTATTGACTGCAGATAACTTTGATTTTATGGGATTAATGTTTGATGGAAATAAGTATTAAATAGCTTCGGAAATACTACTAAAAAGATGGAACTTTTATTTCCTGCTATAAAATATTGACATTGCTCTAGCTATTATTAGAGAGTCCTCAGTGAACCTGTGTCCACCTCGGCTCCTACAGAACAAGTGTTGAGAAAGACCAAACGTCTTCTCCTATATCTAATCAATAAGAACAAGTGGATGCATGACTGTCTCCACCTCCGC
>JAHZMU010002589.1:0-11624 GCA_027743725.1 Rambutsinella grinnellia | reverse complement strand
TGGGACATTTGGCGTTGCCGGATGCTGGTGATGCTGAGCCTGGCTCATTGTTGTTGTTGTCGACGCTTGCGTCGAAGCTGTCGTCGGCTGTGGTGGAGTCTGCCAACTAGCTTTGTACATCAAGGCACTCCCTGACAATGGCAGTGCCGGCTCCTTCTGACTTGGCAGCATTTGCAACGGGGAATATTTGGAAGAACCTAACATTTTATAAATTGTCGCAGGCTTGAAGACATATGACCAGTCCTGATAGTGCATTCGGAGGCTTTGTTGTGCTCCACCTTTAAGAAACAAATTGCTCTCCAACCGGATATCCATTGCGTCATCGAGTGGGCTCCCAATCACGGGGTAGCTATCCTGCCCCCTCCTCACACAAATGGATGAGTCGGTGAGACCTTCGAGTGATGGGTTGTCCGTTTGAAGGCCACATGGAGAGGCAATTGGGTTATGCTCTGGTTGGGAAGGTGGCGTAGGGAACATTTTTGAGAGTTCTTCTGGCCTTAATATACTCAACCCGCTTTGTCTCTTTGTCCCACTTGGGCATGCTATGGAGGAGATGCCTGAGTCTTCTAACAAGTTTGCAGGTTTGTTTGACCCAGGTGGAGTGGGCACTTGGAACGTCTCATCACTGGACGTGTCCGAGTTATCGAAGATCTGGTCCAGATCCCGGAATGAGGGTTGAAGACCCTCGTTTGTGAAGAGGTTGCCAGCTCCTCCTTTACTTCCCGAGTCAGCTTGTCCAAACACTCCCTTTTCGTCCTCCTTTAATTTTTAAATAAAAATCAGTCTTAAAACTTAGTCACTTAATATCAATTCAAAATACTGTAAACTGCAGTCAGGGGTGAAATTGTTCATCATACTAAATCCGATGAACTATGCTTATACCATAACATCATTCTAATGATAAGTTATTTTTTAAAAATTTAATATTCCTCTCACCTTTACCCCATTCCTCTTGAACCCATCCAAGTTTGACGATTGCCCATGTAAGTTTTCATCATCAAATTCATAAGGATCAGCCTTCCGTTTCCTACTATGAGACCTATCATCACTTGACAAATGTCCACCATCCGGGTTCTTCCTCAATCCCCATCCCCAACTATACATTGAGGTAACGCTGTTGCCCTCCGCAGCCTTCATTCTTTTCACAGGATGGTTTAGCCAAACCTCCATAGCCGTATAGTCATATAATGTGTCGGAAGGTTGACTGACACTCTCCTCTGCCAGCAAAGGCTCATACTCCTTACTCGGGAGAACAGGTCGTTTCAACGATCTCAGTCCAATCTCCCGCGGCACTGGGACATTGCTGGGAATGAGGGCTGTTCCACCTCCATTATTATTGCTTCCGGGGAAAACCGCAGCTTCCAACTTGGGCGCTTCGTTGTTCCCACCACCAGCGGAGCTTCCATCCCCCGCTGAGTCAGCTTTAGCACCATCAAATGAAACAACTGGTGAGAAAACCTGGAAAACATTTAACAGTTTTAGTCAACTCATCAATTTCGATATGAACGTTTTCTACTTTGTTCAATCTCTGACTCATTGCACGAATCATCATCATCATCACTCAAGACTTTCCTCAAACAAATCTCATGAGCCATGCTCGTATTTCCCTGAAACAAGCTTAATTTCCATGAACATCATCACATAACTCTCATCTACTCATATTTCCTCGCAAGCTTGACAAAAATTCTTCTCCTTTACTTATCACCTCATAAAAATTGCTATCAAATCCAGACTACTAAAAAAACGAAAACAATTCGATTGCAGCTGCGCACCGATCCTAAAGCGAACAAGGTCACCCTAACGACTTCTTTAAAAAGACGTTCATATTTTCATACTTGAAATTGTATCAAATCAATGGTGATTTAGATACTGATACTCAAATCAAATTAAATAGTCATAAATGATCTAATTTGAGTCTAATTTGCAAGTTATCCTTTTCCGTCCCAAGACAACAAATCTCTTCATTTATTCAAATCCATATTTCCATGAAACTCATAAACTTTGTTCTCTATCAAATCTCGGCTTTCGCAATCGTCCCTCAGAAGAAAAAAACTGCAATCATCTTAATAGTCAAAACATCATCTCAAATCTCAGTCCTGTCAAGCGCAAAAAAGCATGACACATTCTTCATAATATCCTATCATATCAAATTCGTGTCTCTACTTCCTTCTTATCCTTATCATTTGTTAAAAATCACAATCCTAGTATTGTTATTGACCTAACACGATTAGTATTTTTAACTAGGACTGTTATGCTTTCAATTAGACATTTCGTTACACTCGAGTGGAAGAGTAGTTGGATTGGAAGGAGCTAAAGAGTCTTGACATGATGAAGGAGAAGCTTGCCTTATCGTCAACGCATAAGAGTGTGGACGTGAGGAAAAGGAGACAGAGACAGTAGCTATTCTTATGCCACACACACTGAACACAGCCGCCACGTTGGTTCCTTCACTTTCCGAGCCTCCGAATAGAAATTTACAATATTTTCTCCTTTTTTGGTGTGGAATTTTTTAAATTCGAGAATCCCTTTTAAACTATTTTTAAAAACTAATTTTAATAAGAGGATTTCCGCATAACCAACTATTTCTATTTCTTAAAGGTAAGTATGATAAATCGGGAGTAATAGCAGAAGTTAACAAATTACAGTAGGTGGAAATTATTTCATGCTTCACTTTCTCTTGAGTTAATTAAATCAATTAGCTGAAAGTCTAGCCCTGATTAGATTGGGTTAATTGTATCAAAACCAAAAATTAGTTAATTATATTCTGATTGTTCTTATTGAACGTGAGGTGACAGGAGTCTAAAAGCTTTGATTAAATTTCGATTCTTGGCAAGGAATAAACGATAAACGTGGCAATAAGTAGGCATCATTCAATTTTGTCTGTCATTACTAGTTTTCCTATAAAATCGGCTCGTTATACGCGTTATTTTATAACAGAGATACGTGGCGGTTTTACTTTTTTTTTAGTAAAGTGATGGCAATTAGCATTTATATTTTATTGAAATTTAAATGCTACTTTAAATCTTAATAAAGCACATCGTTTCTTACCTGATTGGACAGTGATGATACGGATTTGGGGCCAGAATTATCTGGAGTCTGAACCGGAGGTTTTTCACTACTGTTTGGTTGAGGGCTCAAAGTGGGCATCGGTGGCTCTGGCTGAGATACTGATGACGGTTGAGACCTTGGCGTTGCTAGCGGAGAAGGGGTAACGGATGATGGAGATGCTCCAGGTCCTTCACTTCCTATCCCTGTAGCTGCCGAGGTTCCACCCTTGTATGATGGGGGACCACCACCGGGGGTGCCGGGAGGAGCGTTTGCTCTGTAAGACAATTAAAACATTTTAACATCTCATATTAAAGTCTGAGCATCTTTCTAAACTTAAAAGAGTCTGAGTGAGTGACAGATTGCCAGTAGATAAATTTACACAAAATTCAGGCTACTTTCAACGTAAACAAATGCACTTGTTGAGGTCAAGTAGGTAATTGCTTCCTATTACACCACAACACAATAGCTAATTAAAAACAAAATCGGACAGATTTAGTCAGTTCATCTCGGTATTTTAATGTGAATCATTTGCAAACTTGTTGTGTAATCATTCATAATACATTTTTCTATTTTTTCTCTACGAAACCCGTCCTTCTAAAACTTTTTACATAATTATTTTTAATTACGATCTTTAAGTAGATTTATACTTGTAGTTTCTAATTTTATTTCACAATTGGCAATTATAAATCGCAGTATAAAACGGACAGTTGATAGGTTGTTGACTCTTTAGAACACTTTTTAACTAGACACATTAAACGCACCTATTAGCTGATTGCTGATTAGAACCTCCTTGGTTTTCAAGCTTGATTGGACCGTTAAGCAAAGATGTGCCGGTTGTAGTATTTTGCTCTTCAGATAGGGACCAGTGAGTGGCCCAACTTTCAATTTGTGTTAGTTGTTGACCTGATCTCTTGTGGAACGTACTCTTCTTCACCTTTGTACCACTCTTTGTACTCTGGCTCCCAACTTTCGATCCCGACGGTCGTTTACATCTAGAGACAATAAAAACATTTTAGATTTGAAGAAACGCACACAAACTTTAAACTAATAATTGTAGGTTTAATTCTAATATTTGATTTTTAAAAGGTTCCACTAACTTTGAGCAATAACACCCCAACTTTTTCGAAGGATCGACGAAATCCCACTGCCCAGAAAAATCGCAACTTGAAGGGACTTGGTCTGAGGAAGACGCAGGGTTTTCATGTTGAGTTTTGAGTTTCTGGGAAGGCAGGATTGTCTCTTGCCAAACCCTTTCGGCTAAAATGCCTTCGACTTTATCAACCTGTGGTAAGATAAAACAAGAAATATTAAAGTAAGCACTTGAACACTCTGATATTATTGAAGACTTCTTCGCTTTCTTCACCTTCTGTGATATAGTAAGAGAGCCTTGAGGGCGTCCAGGAGATTTCAGTGCGGGGCAAGTAGCATTTTCCGAGTCCTTAACTGTCTTATTCGTGGAAGCTTTTGTTTTCAACGCAACTGGTGCATTAGTACTAGTAGCTGAAGGGTTATTGGCGCTGAATTCCAGAGATCGTGACAAATCATCTAACTCAGTACAGAGAACATAACACGAGGGATATCGCATCCGAACCCCTCCAACTATCACTTCCAAAACGGGTGGAATCCCAGCGGAGGAAGAGCCAGAAGCACCTTGCGGGGAGGATTGGTTTTGGGAGCCGCCACCCCCAGTGGATGGCGGGGAGGAATGTGGTCCGTGAGTAGAGTTGGATGGTGAGACATCATAAGCGGGTGATTTCAATGCTGCTTCCACCGGATAAAATTGTTTCCATTCTTCCAGGATCTTATGCGTCCCTGGCTCACTCATCCGATAACCGACACCGGTCAATGTCCCTGCGAGACCGTAGGGCGCCAAAATCACTGGCACTGTTTGGTTCGGAGATTGACACGATTGTATGTGCTGTTTACTAACACGTTTGACAGAGGGATGCTGTCGCACATCAACACTCATACACACTGTACTTTCACCGTGAACGAAGAAGGAAAATGAGAATGATAACTGCATGGGGAAATTATTCCTATTTGAGGTTCCACTACTATTACTAGTAGAGGACGAAGGGCCTGCCGGAGCACTGTTTGATTTCGAATCTTCCGTCGGACCACTGAGACTGGAGCCGTTACTCGAGTTGTTTCCAGTGATTGAGTTAAAAAGTGACTGTGAATGTGATGTGATTGGAGACAAGGAAGTTGAGAAGCCTTGTCCCTGATTCTGGTGGGAATGTTGTCCCCCCGGATAAGGAGGAGGTCCAGGATGATGTCCAGGGCCTAGTAGATGTGACGACATCATTTGCATATTGTGATGGGACTGTAAGCCCAGCTGCCCTTGATTCTGGCCCTGCATAAAATGCGGCGAAGTCTGTGTTGGAGTCGCAATATGAAACGGATCCGACTGACTCTGTTTGGCATTCGGACTCCGTCTCCAAACGCACAGGATGTCGGATGCCAAGCAACGGGCATATGAGCTCAACACTGGATCGTCTAGTGGCCCATGGGCTTGGTGATGATGGTGTTGATGGTGACCCCCCTCCGGGTACCCATCCGACACCAATCGACGCCATTTGATCCCACACAAGTCAGTTAACGCGAAAAAGTTGCTATGACAGTCCTCCAAGCTAGCGCCGTTGTTCGGGTTAGTCATGGTCGCGGACCCTCACCTACCTCCACACTCACTTAGCATGGCCCTCTTTGACCCCCATAACACGAGGACACCCAACTAATCAAAGTCAACACAAGGATTTTCACCTTTCAATGGCGACGAAGATGGCTGCTGAAGACTAGCTCTTACCTCTTCCTAATCTATATACACTCACCAGTAAACTGACGGCCACCACCAGACAACACACACACTCTCCTACATATTCTCTCTCTAAAACATTACCCAACTTTTCCCTCAATGCTCAATCCAATGCTCAATCCAACAACCCAAGAACCAACTTATCCCACTCGTCCCACTCTCATCTAAAAAGCATAAGCCCCAAACGCGTACGCAAACCCAACAACAAAAACCTATCATTTATATCCCTCTTCGCTCATATAGTTTCTCGCAAGCCTCAAAAACTTCATCATCATCATCACACAAAACCTTCGCTCCCAATAAGACTCACACTGCTTCTCTCTCTCTCTGAGTCTTCTGAATAAAAAAAAAAAAACTTCACCAATCTCAACTTTTCTCACAGGGGTAAGCCGTAAGTGAGAGTGCATTGTTGAGAGCTGACCCGATCCAAGTTAGCGTTCACGAGCCTCTCTCTCTCTCTCCATATTCCCGTTCATTCTCCTTTTTTTCCACAGAGAGAGAAAAATATTTCAAAATATATATCAGCCTGCTCAAGATCCTCTGCATCCCTTTTCAAGATGAGTTTTTCCACACAAGTTTACTCGTTCTGCGAAAAAACAACGCTTTATTATTACGCGGTAGGGAATGCAAAGTGGATCAAGTCTGGCCTATCTCATACAAGTTAGAAAGCCCATTTGGTAGTCGGGAAAAAATTGTATAGCAAGAGCTGAGAGAAACTAGAATGAGTTCTATAATGAGTATCTGCAGAGAGAGACCACACACGCCATGAATTCCTTAATGTAGAAGAGGTTCACAAACCCTAACATAAATAGGACGACAAAGTTTTTTTTGCCCGAACACTAACGATAATCTTGTGAGTAACGAGCAAGAGCACAATTTTTATGTGACGGTTAAAACGCAAAACTTGCAAAAGCCGTTAAGGGAAAAGAGTTAAGATTTTTGTCTTTTTGGAAAATTTAAATTTAAATATTTTCATTAAAACCATCCAATGTCCAAACTTACCTGTAATCATGAACAAAGCTTATGTCAATTTAATCATGGTTGGGATAAGTGGTCATCTCGCTTATGTAGAATCACCTCAGCTTTCACTAATTTACGAGCATGCAACAAATACACCGGCATTAAAGCCAGCCCCCACCACCCTCCCTAAGCTTTTTTTCGATCCCTTGAAGCTCCACCTTTTCAAAATTTATATAATTTCCCATGTAGAGAAATGCTAAAAGAAAATATGTTTAGAGGATGCCATGTGATTCAGGCGCGTTTCTTTTTAGACAGCTCGCAATAGTAAAAAGCTCCACTTGTTTCTCTAATGTTGGAAGAGTAAAATTGTATGGGTTAGATTATAGAAGAGCTTTTTTATAAAATGAGTAGAAGAAAAATATTGACAAGTTTTCTACTACGTCTACGTTCTGATGATGTATGGGAAGGGAAAAAAAGAACGTTCATACATGACGAAGTTAGGGAAGGGGCCAATGAAAAACTTTCCAATAGATGGTAAAATGCTTAATTAGATGATTAGATTTAGGTTAAAGGATGAATGGAATTGAAGAGATTATTCTGGAGAAACAATTTGATATGATTTTTAAAAAAATAAAATTCCGGAGGAAATGCCTGGACTAGATGATGATCAGGATGAGATGTTGATGAGGATCCTTTTTCTCTTTCTTTGAGTCGGCACAAGTCGGCTTGTGCTTCCCCATCTCTCTCTGGACTTGTTCTTTCATGTGTGAGTTTGTTATCGACCAAAAAACGGGAGGAAAACGCGAGGAAAAGCTGTCACTTTTTAGGAGGAGAAGGGAAAAGGCAAAAGATTTTAAGGAAGGGAAATGCATGGCAAAGAACAAAATATTTTATGCACTTTTTCTCTCTCTTTGGGACGCTGTGAACTATGAAAATGGGAAAAAACCACAAGAAAATATATGCACTTCTTGGCTTTTTTTCTAAACATCTTTGCGCTTGCTTGTGACGGAAGCAGAGCTAATGAAGAAGGAGGGGGAGGGGAACAGGTGAACGCGTGGAGCAATTAGCATAAAATTATTACAATTACCGCATAAAGCTTAGATGGTTAAAGATGGAAATAGGAGACTAGTAAGATGGAGCAAATTGAATATGTATCATCTTAATTAATTCAATTTTTGGGCTTAGCTACTGGAACGAGTTTCTTTGGCTCGTGCTATTCCTCATGAATTTCTTGTTCATGTATGGATTTATCTTAGCTAAGTATTAGCTTATTAGCTATGTTTACCCCTTTTCCAGTGTGAAAGGGTCGATTTCATGCTTTAATTATTTACATACTTGCTCTTAATATAATATGCTAGCTTGGAATAAAACATTTTCTTCTTCGGAATAACGCTTTCCTACATAAAGTTTGAAGGACGCGGATACGGGGACGCTGAAGAAGAACGAAGCGATTCTCTTTCTCACGAACGGATACGAGAAGCGATGGAATGTTGTTGTTGTTATCAAAGTCATGTCATCATCAAATCTGGTTTGTGCATAAGTTCATTCAAAAAACTTTCCACTAGCTTCCCAATACATGTGTATGTATCGAATGCAAGAAATATCTCATAACTTACCTTAGCCAAGAAGAGATTTGCACTGACATTGCGAAAAAATGTCATGCAAAATAGAGTTTTAGAAACAAGTACGTTTGGAGGAGATAATAAATTAAGATGAAATTTAAAGAATTATAGAATTTGCATTGGAAATTAAAATTAAAACCTTTCCAGCCTCAAAAAGCATTGCCCTACTTTCGCTGTCAGTGTCAATGTCACACTCATAAATCCGAAACCATGATCATACACAAATTATGTTTAAAAGCCAGCGTGTGTAATCGTGAGCTTTCCAAAATTCCATGCAGCCCAAAAAGTGGAGACTAAAAGCCGTAATAATCGTTAAATTTAATGTTATGTAATCCGAGTAAAATGCCGCATGCCACTATCCACAGCCTCAATAAATTCACGAAAAATATGAGGAGCGGAAGATCCGTTTAAGTGTTGACACTTGATCCACATCCCGTGTCTTTGTCAATAAAAAGAAGCTAATGTGGAGCCCATGAAAACAAACCATTTCGCTAATAACTTTTATGCCCTTTTTAATCATTTCTTACGCCATTGGAATGCCATAATCCTTTTTCATACTCATCGTGTGTGATACTTTTTCCCAGTTTGACATACCAAATTTTACAAGCTTTTTTCTCTCTCCGGTGGCCACTACAATTTTTTTACTATTTGTTTACACACTTTAATTGCTTTTCAAAAGTTTACAGCCCCACCATAATAATCTTGTTTGGATCCGTGGCAATAATTTACTCTTGATAATTCCCATTATCATCTCAAAATATGTGCTGTACATGATAAAACATTTTACTCCCTCCCTTATCATATCATATCAACAAGTTCATCATGCCACTATCATCACCCCAAAAAAATATTTTTCTCACACAAAATTATTATTATCATCTACCCATCTTATCATATAAAAAGATCCGAATTTTTCTCTCTCTCAATTCGACTTAATTCGACAGAGAGGATATATGAAATGATTTTTATAATTTTCTCAAAGAGGTTAAGAAAAAAGATGTGTGCTTATGCACTCTATAAATATAAAGACTCTCTTATTCCTAAAATTTTGTAATCCTCGGTTGTATGGCAATTGTTAGAAGTTTATGTAAGTGATGATGTCGACGGTCTCTCAACAATGCTAACAATGT
The DNA here is from genome assembly GCA_027743725.1 of Rambutsinella grinnellia. Lineage (NCBI taxonomy): Eukaryota > Metazoa > Arthropoda > Collembola > Entomobryomorpha > Entomobryidae > Rambutsinella > Rambutsinella grinnellia. Next base: position 2,052 of record JAHZMU010002589.1, on the reverse strand, counting down.
GTTGTATGGTAAAAAAAACATGATCATTTATTCTTGCCCAAACGTTTCAGAGAGAGAGAGATTTTTTTTTCAGAGGAAAATGTTTGTAAAATGGGGAGAGAATTGTAGAAAGGATTGCCTTCCTTCCTCAACTCTCCCGAGATGGGAAAAATGCTGTAAAACAAGAAGCGTACAAGTTTTTGATGATGATGATCAGGGTGACCCGTTTGTTTCCTTTTCTTCGTCGTCGATTTTGCATCGAATCATTTGTTTGAAATGGGGTGGGAGAGACATCTATTGGGTTGGAGGGGGTAGTATGGTGTAAAAAGTTTCACATTGCCCCACAAAAGTTGAAGTTAAAAGCGGGGAAAGGTTTGCAAAAGCTGAGTGTGAAATGGGTTGTTGTTGAGGATTTGGATTAATTTTAATTAATTAATGGGCGACTTGATTTTGTTTGGGAAAATGTTGAAGGGTTCGGCCCTCGTGCCGATAATTGGAAGGGTGGTAAGTGATATGTGGTTATCGATTGATAAGAGAGATAGAAATAATTTGGATTATTTTTCAGGCGGAACCTTTCAAGGTGACAAGTGTGACACCGACGAGCTCCTTAGTTAATTACCTGAGTGTACGAAACGGTGGCAAGAAATGGTTGAATGGGAGTAGATTCCATATGCGGGAAACTCCAGGAAAGACTTTGGGGAATCAGTCGCCTAGGCTTAACTTGGTTGATCCTCAACTGGTAACGATTGGTAAGCCCGTCTCGGCAACTTTGGCAATGGGGGAGGATATGGTGCAGGCGAGAAAGTTCGAGTTTAATTGCGAGTCGCTGAATGCTCGAGGGTAAGAGTAGTTTAAGGCATTATGCATTGAGTCTAGTTGATAAAGTTGGGATTTTGCAGGTTCCTCCGGTTCCAAAAGGAATATTCACCTCAGGACAATGCAGCAGAGATAGTAACCAAGCTGTGCAGGGACTGCTTCAATACCAAAGAAGATGAACGAAGCCTGCTGAGAAGAACGTTTGCAGACAATAGGCAAAAGTATGAGGTGTTGACGAAGGCCCAAGAGGAGTTCAAGCATTGTGTTCCTAACTCAATGCTACACATGATGAATACAGTTTGTAAGTGTAAATAACTGACACTTTTCCAAGCTCTTTCGGTTATGTATAAAATAGTTATTATTTAATATTTCAGATGACATCGTCGACTTCTATTGCACTCCTGTGAAGACAACAACGCCTTACGAAGAGCTTATTCGCAACTCTCAACTTCCTGCAAATATTCATGTTCAGAAGGAACCAGTTCGGTTTGATATAGGTAAGATTTTGTAGCTAAAGTTCTATAACTATTTAAATAATTGACTGATCTAATAATAATCTATTACTTCATAGACAATCCATTTTACCATGGGATGACCGCCTTCACCAAAAGTTCAACTATTGTTACTGGCCTGAGATCGAAGAAGAAGTATAAAGGATATGAAGCAAAAATGACATGGCCGTAAACACTTTTAGTAATCAGCTTAGTGATTTTATTAGTCATACTTATTCGTCAGATACAGTGCATTCTTGTAATACTTTATTATAGTAATACTTTTTTCATTTAAATAAAATAAATTTCTTTGTGGTAATTAGCTTCAAGTTAAATAACTGCATAACATAATAGCGTGCGTTTCCAAATCCAAATGCAATTGAACGGTGTGATGTTATTTTTTATGAGGACCAAACAATGATTTCATCAACCCTTTTGTATCACCCTGCAAAGAAGTAGAAATTAGTATAATAATTACGAACTAATTCAAAACTCGTTTATGCTAATCATTCTTACTGGTAATCCAAGCAGCATTTTTGCCTTATCTTCCTCTTGAGGCGCTGCACTGCTATCAGAGAAGATTGTTTTGGACCAAAGCAACTTTTGTTTTAAAGCCTAAAATTCATAAAAAACATTGATTTCCCCCAACCATTAAGATTCAACTTATCTGATCATCTTTTACCTGTGAAAGTAGCACCCTTTTGCTATGATTTCTCACAGCAATCAAAAAGTCCAGCCAGGTCCACGTAATATTATTATACTCTAG
>JAHZMU010002588.1:0-15905 GCA_027743725.1 Rambutsinella grinnellia | reverse complement strand
TGATGAGGATGATCTTCCCTTGTGAGTGAGCACTGCTTGAAGTTCGTAGAATCCGGAGTTGTTTGATCCCAGATCTAAAAGAATAGACAAGTTTGTTAAAGGAAATTCGAATCGGAATTATACTTCAAGTTTAATGATTTGAGATTTTACCATCAACAAAGTGATACGGGGCCAGGTTTTTAGGTTTCTTGTCAGCTTCAGTTTCCATTAATTTCTTTTTCTCCTCTTTCGTAAGTTTCTTTTGTGCCTCTTCGTCTTCCCATTCCTTGAATTTTTCTCTCATGGGTAATAGCTAAATCAGATAAAAAGGTTATTTATTATTTTGCTAGTTCCAAGCTTCAACCTTCAACCTTCAACAAGATTAGATTTAAATTTTCAAAACTAAACTTACCCTATCTTGAAGACGCTTTGAACACAAGTCATAAACATCAAGACTCGTGGGAAACTTCACGTCTTTCAATATCTTAGCATTAACTCCACCGCCTCCTCCTTGCTTTTCTTTATAGAAGAATCTAACCATTTGGATTGTTAGAAAAGCAGGCAATCTGTCTATTTTTTTAAGCCAGTGCGGAGTCAAGTAACCGAATCAGAATCAGAACCGATGACAACTGAATAAGATATTGCTCTAAATAAACAATTTTTTGGTTTCTTCAGCATTATGATTATCTACATTACAACCACTAAATATTATGCTTCATGAAAATTGTTCTGAACTTTGCAAGTTGCAACTTGGGATTTCTATTATTTAATTAATGTTGCGCTCTGAGAGTAAAAGCTGTAAATGGTTTAACTAACAACGATCTAGTTTATTTGAACCTTCATTCTTTTCACATAAAAATATTGACTAAAAATTCCAACATGTCTATAAAATTATTTTAATCAAAACTAGCCTCTCTTTTAACTTGATCTTTAGTACCTTCCGCCGCAACCGCATGTTTTAGCGCATATTGCAATTTCGTATATTCCAACTTTGTCATCGTATATTCATATCTACATTTGCACCAATAAGATATCGTAACTCCTACATAAGTCCAGAACCCAAACGTGGTAGCAGCTCGAAGACGACTTGATACAGCAAAATGAACTATTCCCGTACCAATTCCTCCTCCAATTCCATAAAGAAAGCTATTCCGGAAGCAGGGAATTTGGCCAACGTCTGTCCCAAATACCATTAGTCTATTGTGGAGTATACTTTCCTCTTCTTGGAGGTCACTGGTGGTTCTACTGTCGAAACTATCTGGCACCTCGGCTTCATGAAGGATCCTTATATTCTCCTTCACCTTTTCTTTATCGATGGCCATGTCTGCCAAATCAAAAGACACCAAATTAGCATATCTTATCTTGTAGGGAGTAGTCTTCCTTAATTACAGGTGCATTTGTTTACCTTTTCTCCAGCCTTCTCCCCTTTTGTTTTCCTTTTCACTAATCAGCCTGTCTTCCTCTCCAGCAGGTGCTCACGCCGGCAACTTTCTCATCGATTCCTCCTCTCCCACACGCTGTTCCCTCCAACCTCTTCCTCCTCACAAAACCAATTAGAGAAATTACTTCTAAAGTGGTCCTATAATGTCCTCATTATTCCCTGTTCCCCTTTTTATTATGACTATTTTACTTTCCCTGGGAAAACGCATGGGGAAATGGAAACTATTATTTCTATTCTATTTACACACTCTCTGGCCTGGAACACCTTTTTATGGACTGGAAAAAAAACTGGAACCAATTGGGAACAGCACGAATGACTCATTCTCTATCCATCCTTGTGAAAAGAGCAGCAGTGGTGGTGCAGAATGCAGAGAGAAATGAGAGAAATGCCCTGTTTTTATCAAGCATTGCTACTATTTACATCCGTTTTGATGCGGTTTTACACACAGTTTACTACCTGGGCTGGCAAAAGTCCAACTTTGCACCTGATTAATAAGAGGAAGTTGTTTTAAATGTGCAAGGAAAAGGTTCCTGAAATATTAGGTTAAGAAATATATATGGGCATGTGAAAAGTGAGTGAAGAAAGATTCCAAGATAACCTTTATGAAATTATAGCAAGCAAGAGCCATCAAAGTCTATTATTGAAATAACAGCTTAAACAGCTAATATTTACATAGCTCTAGAGTCCTCCTATGTTTGTCCAGAGCTATCCAGAAGTAGAATTTACCTGCATATTTTAGAAGAAAATCTATAAATGGGATGCACTAATTGAATAGTGAAATACGTGGGTATTGTACGTGATCTGCAAGCTCAGTTGACTATTGACCTGTGAACTTGTGGAATAGTTTGGACTGCTGCATCTCATTTGCAGGACCCAAGACCTTATTACCATATCTGGAATATATGATAAGCCAATAAGTGTAGACGATAAAAAACTTGGGGTTATCGATCTCTACAATTGTACAATTTTTGCCTTATCGTGGATTTAAGATGGTCCTGCTGGTAATCATGTACTAATATGTAGAGATATGCAAAGTTAGTCATGGCTCATGATTGCCTTATCTTTGGTAGTTAAGTACGAAGGGAGACACGTCATTCAGGGCTTGGGAAAAAAACTAGTTTGAGCTGGAGAAAAGTTATTGAAAGAAGCAATGTCATTCTAGAAATTGAAAAAGCATTAGACGACATGCTCAATTTATGAATCTCTACATCATCATCAATCATCATGTAAATAGTCTTTAGATTTAAGACGTGATTGTGATATCGAGTAAAGGAATCTCTATTCAGTGTAGATTCTGGAGGCAATAAGATTTGTGTGAATGATGATGGTTCGTTGTGAAAGAGAAGGGAAGTTATATTTAAAAATTAGTTAAGTTAGAGAAAGGATAATTAAATAGTCATTAAGACTAGTTAAGAGGGGAAAGGAGGTTATCTGTTATTTTATCAATGGCAAGACAAGTTGGAGAAAATGGCTTTTATGTGCACACGATTGCGAATAGCTACCTAGTGGTTTCCTCCATTTTGCTGTTTCTGGAGGGTTCGGCGCTTGCCCGACCAATTTCGGGAAATGATGCTGGTAAGTAATTGGGTTATGATTAATTGAATATAAATGTCATGATTTGTGTTCATTTATGTGTATGTTTTGCAGAAGGCGACAGCTATTTTGGAAACTTAGCAGATAATATCAATATCTTAGCATCATCATGGTTTGGCGTGGTGTTAGCCCTGAGTTTTCTCATAATATTGGCATCCCTGTTGGCCTTATGTGGAGCTGGAGGATGCTGTGGAGAAATTCAGGTAAATGGAATATTGTTATTAAATATCTCGTATATGTGTGGGAATAGAAAATTTTAAAGAATGATATCTTTATTTGCAGTGGTTTGGGCGTACTCGCCAAGAGCCGCTGTCATTTTCCAACCCTATGACAGAGCCAGGATCGACGATGATGGTGCCAATTTCACAAATCGATGTGCGAACTTTGGAGCTAGACCCGATTGTGTTCGAGCCCCTCCCCACTGTCCATGATCTCACTCCAATTAGTGGAAAAACATATCCGAGTGATCACAGAGTTGGTCACTCTGGTCATCGTAACCCATCAATTCCAATTGTTTCCTTTAGTGCCGATGATTCAGACGTGTATGCTCATGACTGGTTTGGTAAGTTTATTGTAGTACCGTTTTCGTTGCCGTTGGGGCGTTTATCATTAATTGGGATTTTTTGATTTTGTAGAGGAGCCGCTTAACAATTTTCCCAGGAGAAATATAGAGTATGTAAAAGAAATAGGGAAAGGATGGTTTGGCCAAGTAAGGATTAAAGATTAAATTCGATCAATCAGCGCTTCGTTGTCTGATGCGATTTAATATTATTTTTAAACTATTTGTATAGGTCATTGAAGCTGAAGCACGGGATATTGTGCCTTTCGCGAAAAAAATCCGAGTCATTGTAAAGCTTCTACGTGAAGACGCAAACGGAATTGAGCAGATGCGGTTTCTAGATGAATCCCGAATGTACCGAGATGGAGACCACGGGAATATTTTAAAATTAATGGGCCACTCAATAGAGAAGCTCCCGTTTCTACTTATCATGGAGTATTGCCCTCAGGGAGACTTGAAATCATTTTTAATTTCTAATGTAATTCGTGCGGAGATGCTAAATAGTCAAGGTACAATAGTCAAGATGGCCCTGGATGTTTCGAAAGGACTTGAGTGGCTCCATAATGCTGGTTTCGTTCATCCTGACTTGGCTGCGAGAAGCTGTCAAGTTGGAAGTGAAAACAGAGTCGTGATTGGAGATTACGGTCTTGGAACGCAAAACTTTAAAGATGATTATCATTGGAGCCACACCCAAGCCATTCCACTTCGATGGACAGCCCCTGAAACGTTACATTGCACATCAAGCGTCATCCAAATTCTTAAAGTAACTGAAACATCAAATATTTGGACACTTGGTGTTGTAATGTGGGAGATCTGCGAGTTTGGCAAGTTACCTTACTCTGAATTGGCGGATGATGAAGTGATAAGTCGAGTCATAATAGATAAAAACTATTTACTCGGAAGACCAACACTTCCTTGCATGGCTGCTAAGGAAGAGCTCTTCAAAATTATGTCATCATGCTGGAAAGCAGACCTGGAACAGCGTCCTAGACTCTACACAATTGTTAGAGAGTTGGAAGAGCTTCATAACGCTTTTCTCACTTCGTCTACTTCTTCATCCAAACACACCAATCCTCCAAGTTCAATTACTTCTCCAACTAACCCAGATGAATTTGATTCGAAATGGGAACAACTAGCCGGGAAAACTAATACCTCCGAAGATGACAAGCGGCGAAAGAAGAATGTGAGTTTTTTGGATTTGGAGCAGCAAGTCGCACGAAAACTGGATTTTGATTTGTCTGACACATCAGACAATGTAGCATCTACCTCTACAACCCCTTCAAAACAACTTGCAGCTAATGATTCCGAATTTCTTAAAGAGGATCCCGAAGAAGAAGCGCAGTGGACCAAAAAGATTGAAAGGGGGGATATTACCCAAAAGGTTTTGGAGAAATCTCAAAGTGTTCAGGACTTGATGGTTTTAACACATTTCGAGCAAAGTGATATGGGTGAATTTGATAGTTTGCTATTTGTTGCAAAACCTTCCCTACAAAACCAGTCTTCCGCTGTGTCTTCATCAACGTCAAACGAGGACGGAGGCAGTAATGAGAAGGAAACGAGTGATCCAGCTAGCTCCAACAGTAGTGGAAGGGGTACGCTTAAAAAATCTCGCAGTGAGCCAACTATCGATGCACTCTCCCTTGCCAATTCTAGTCATACCCTTACACCCGGAAGTGGGAATGGGTCGGCAAACAGCCAAAGAACTTTAGTACCTCAAGATAGCAATCTAACCCCGTTCACACCACCTGCAAATTTAGGTCCACCAAGTATTAACATTATTGCAGCTACCCCTAAGCCTTCAGTAGAAATTAACGTGATTGCAGCAACTCCAAAACCTCCGGTGGAAATTAATGTTATTCAGCCCACACCAAATCAATCTGTCTCATCATCATCCCACGTATCATCTCCTTCTGAAGTAAATCCAGTCAAAAAGAGCAACAACGCGTCAGGAGACAATGCCAATAAGAAATTTCATTTTAAGTTTGACTCGAGCCCACCTTCTTCACCCACCTCGAGTGGTTTACAACCACTTAAATTCAGACAGCGTCAAACAAGTACTCCCCTAAGATCAGGTTCTACTCCATCACCAAGAGTATCCGACTGTGGTGGCGAGGAAGGATGTGAAAATGAAGATGTTTTTGATACCACATCCGGATACTTTATGGAAGGCACCTTTTCTCTGAGCCCAATTAGTCAGGCTTGTGTTGGGAGCTTTGATAGTAACGCAGTGGAAGTGTCCAGTAGGGGGTGAGTTGTGGATGAAAATTCTCTGTCATTTTTACCTTTATGTTTTTGATTGATCATTGTTTTATTAAAAATTAAATTAAATTTTGGTAGATCATCAATCTTGTTCGGAGCATCGGATGACTACGAACTGGGGTCATATCAGGGAGTGAAATCTCAGATTCATGAAAGAAGTCATATCAGCCAATCTCCCTGGAATGAGTCCGAAAAAGATGTTTTTGAGGATACTCCACAAATAGTTCCTCATGAAGATGCAAAGCCAAAGCAGAGAAATAAGGAGAATCCTCGGCGAATTTTGTTTCAGAACGGGGAATTCAAAGTACAAAACGAAGATCAAAAAGATAATGAGAAACCCGAAGTATCAACCTTAACTTCTTCCGGGTATGATATATCCTCAAGTTCGGCAGGTTCAATGCTATCGTTTGGAGTAAAGAAGGAGGAGACGAATGGCGATGCTGGCGCTGGTGAAAATAAAATAGAAGAGACGAAATGTAATGGCGACAAACGGGACGTTGCGGAGGAAGAAGAAGATCATGATGCATTTTGGCAGATGCAATTAAAGAGCCTTCAAATGGCAGCTGATAGCACTCGATCACTGTTCCAAACTGGCTTGCACGAGTCTGCCGAAGCAGCTTCGGATGATAAGCGATTCGTGGAAGACATTGAAGCTGATGTTGAAGAGTTGGGGAGCTTGGTCCTTCATGACTTGGAGGAACCAAATTCTCTACAGACAATAATCAAGGAGACTAGAGATCCGATACAGTCGGATGAACCGGTAGGCACTGCAATTTTGGCATTTGAGAGTAACAAAAGTACATCTTCTAGTGGAAGTGCAAACAGCCAAACACCAAATGATCCACTTCAAACCGCTTTTGTCGAGTCATTAAACCCATCTTCCCACGGAGAGGAAATGAATACGACCCCAGACTCAAAAATGTGGGACATCAACAATTCCATAGAGCTGAGGAAGGGACAAAAACTACCGAATAATTTTGATCCAACTTCAGCGGTCTCGGATGAAGTGCAGGCTATCGGTGAAGATGGGCTAAATGGAGTAGACGAAGATGGCGAAGACGCTGAGTCTGAACCTGCCGTTGTTAGTGTCGAGTTTAAACCTTCCAAATGGAACCAAAGTTTGATTCCTAGTAGATCAGCAATAAAATCACCGGAACAGCAAACTCAGCCAAAACCACCGGCAATGAAGAAGTCTGTCAGTTTTGAGATGAAGAAGAGTCACATTATTTACGAGTACCCACCGCCACCTCCAGTTAGCGATTTAGAAGAGGAACAAAAGAAGACTATTTTAATGGGTTCAGCTTCTTCTTCCGTTCCAATGGCTGCGTCTTTGGGTAAGTATTTTTCCAAATAAGAACCGATAAAAATGATTAAAAAGTTCCCTGAAAAGGTATCAAAAGGACTTTTCGCATGCAATTCTTAGACTGGGAGCTAACTCAGGAGGAATTAGAAGATGCCGAAATAAACCATGAAGACTGGGACGATGAAGTAATGCCAAAACCTGGTGATCCTATGGATGTTTACCGTATATCAGGATTTAGTAAGTTCATGTCTTGTTATTTATCACAAGTATTTATCGAAAATATTACTAAAAAGTTTTTCTACAACCTTTCCTGTGTTTTCTGCGTAGACGATGACAACTTCCAAGTACGTTGCTCCAACGAGCCATTCGTTTTCTCCCCATTTTCACCCCCTTCTTCGACAACATTAGGAGAACTCCGTCACACCCGAGACAGACTGAGACTAGATTTATCCCGTGGGGAGGCAAACTTCCTAGATGATGACCCGAGCAAATTAACATCATCAAATCCAGCAAAGCTTGATTCTGGAGTAGGCTCCAGTACAAATGTGTCTCCATTTAATACAGATTGTGATATATTAACCAAACGAAGCACACCTAGCGAGTAAGATTTAATCATTTCATCATCATCATAAAACTATCAGTCTAATACTTGCATGGGCAAATCAAAACTCCGGTTTAGTAACACTTTAGTAAAAAGATTTAGTTAACTTTACACACCTGTTTTGTAAGTTGAGAAGAAAATCGTTGGGGTTTTGGTAAATTTTAAGTTAAACAAGGGACAATTGAATTGTGCATTAACAGTGAACCAAAGAGAGGTTTTGTCTTGAGTATAATAAGTTTCCCCTTATTGTAAAGTGATAAATACTCTAATATATATCTGCAAATGATATTTATATCATCTCACGACCTCCTAGACTTTTGTATGTGTCGTAGTTTTAGTTTCAGTCAGACAGCCTATTTGTCCCTGAGTAATTGGAACAAACGTCTGGGTTTAGTGGTGTTCTAAAAGTGAAATTGCCTAATAGATCTGAACCGTATCATATCTAAAATTCACGATGATCAATAATGAATAGTGTGGTAGTGTGATGGATTTTTTTTAAAGGAAAGTTGCAATTTAAGTAATGCCCACTGAACTGGTTAAAATATTTGGTATTATTGCGTAGTCAGATTTTTTTCATGTTGCATTTAATTTATTTTCTAGTTAATTCCTCCGATTGATACGATATTTGGTGCGTGATTTCAGATGGTCATTTTTATGTTTAGTAAATTTTTATTTAGCCCTCCATATCATCAGATTTATATAATATTTATTATTTATTTAATTTGTATCAGTATTATAATATATCATCATAATTAGAGTAGCAAGAGACTACTTATTCGTACGAAAACAAGACTACCATCATTTTTTGAATCTGATAAAAGATAAAAACTCATTTAAAATATATAGATCTGAATAAATAATTTAAAAAATGAATAAACAAATTTCGTAATATAATAATATCGTTCATAGTTCATTCTCCAAATATATAATATTTTCTAAAAAAAAAACTCAGAAATCTGTATTAAAAAATTTCTCTCGTTAAAAATAACAATCACGTATTTCCTCGCATACTAGTTGTTTATATTGATTCACAAGAAAAGAATAAAAATCTGAGCCATTCATGTTGACATCGGTTATTACAGCACTTGATTTTTATTTCACAACAAGAAGCATTTCATATATAAAACTATATGTGTAAATTATCATTGTATAAAAGGAACATTTTATCTGTATTTTTTTACGTTACGGTAAATTTTGATTCAGTCATCTAAGAAAACAAGAAAATGCATTGAGAAATGTTTACGATCAGACTGGCAAAAAAACTAGCAGAGACTAAGGAGCAATTCCCTACTTTCTATTAACTATCATAGCTTGTTACATTACTACAGTGTAAATCTCAGCCAGTAATAATAATACATTGTAGAAATTGATTAGCAGAAATACCATATTTTTATGTGATTATTCTGATTACGTAAATTCTATAATTCATTTGCATTGATACCACAGTGCAGCACGTTCTCTGCGAGTTTCATTTTTTTACTTATCGAAATACTTTTTTTTTGTTTTGAGTGGACTAGAGTAATGAAAGGAAGACACATCGCCGACCCGGTAGGATTTGTGTGATGAGATGAAAAAGATTGATGTTGATGGTAATGTTGTTTAAATATCTGTGATTGAATCACAGAAAAGACCGAAATGTTTTCACCTCTTCACACTACTACACGGCTGCATTCGTCTGTTTGGCATTTATTGTCTACACCCTTTTGGTTTGGGAGATGAAGATTTAGTTTTTGATGATCAGGTTATTCTCAGGCTTGGATGAGTCTGTGAGAAGGAGTGGCAACGTTTTTACTTGACTTTGCCATTGGGCTGACACTTGGAAAAACTTGACACCAGGCCATTCAGCGCCATCAACATATACTGTGGAGACAATGTTTGAAAAAATGAGGTTGAAATTAGAGAATGAATTACCTACTTTCGATGTTTCGAATTTCCTTAAACCTGTGCTTTTTTTTGTAAACTTACGTTTAATGGGAGTTTGAGATTTTGCCAAGCAAACGAGTCTAGAAATTCCATCCGTGCACTGGTTCTTGACATCGGAATCTCTCTCTTTTTTCTTCCCCAATCTCATGACTGTAATAAAAGTGAAATAATAAGGTTAATCGTTGAAAAATCTACTTTTTAGTGTCAACTTGAAGTAATAAATTTTAAAACGAGGGGATTTCGCAACTTACTTTTTTGTTTCTTCTGTTCTTTTAATGTGTATGTTAGAGCTAAGCCGTTATCTTGAGTCCGCTGAATGGTAAGAGATCTAAAGGATGCTTTCACAGAAGATTTGATCGTGCCCTTCCAGAAGTCTAGCTGTAATTCGAGAGGTTCTTCACGAGGTGAATGGGGTGGGGATGGAGGAGATGATGAGAGATCTCCCGGGTCGGCTTGTTGCTGCTCGATAGAGACGGAAGAATATCCAACGTTCAATCTAACGTCACTTATGAAAGGGACGAAGACTTGACTTGATTCCTCGTTCTCCTTGAAAGTAATCATTGCTTCGGCAATAGGAAGATTCATGATGTGCCTTCGCTCTTTGGCTAGATTTGCGTATGAAATAATTCGTAGCGCCATTTCTTCACATGGTTCCCGTTCCAGTTGCTCTGTAAAGGTTTGGCCGTAAAGTGAATCTTGGAGACATAGGAGACGCCAGACTGATCCGCCAGCTAAGTTAAGAATATTTTATATTAAGTAACCGAAATGAACTGCTTATAGATTATAAGTGTTCAATCCACAAATGAAGTTTACCTGTGAAAGGGGCATATAGGAACGAAAAGTAATTCTGCATATCATGAGGTCGACTCGATAGCTGGGTAATATAATGCTTCGTCGCTCCGCTAAGGAATGAATCCGTCCCTGCTACAGCCACGGTCATTTGAGGCGGCGCCTTTGCATTATTGTTGCAAAACTTCTGTACTTTTCCAACAATATGTGGAAAGACAGCTTTCAAATCCGCATCAGAATCAATCCCTAACACACGAATTCCTGACTTGTCCAACGCGGAGTAGATACTTGCACCCTGATTATTCTCCACAGAGACAAGTACAATGAGATCTGGAAATAGCTTTTCATCAGGAGGGAAAGCTTTCGCTATTTGGTCCCCAATTGAGACTACTTTTCCTTTGGTATTATTATTTCCCACGGGTGTGGATGAGAAGATCCCAATACAGGGGGAGATTCCTGCAGGAGAGCGAGCAGCAATCTTTGGTGATTCACCGGAATACTGGTCTGGCTCCGTGAAAGAGTCTGAGTCTGGCCGCTCATCAGAAGTTAAATTAGACTTCTCAGGAATTGAACCTATAAAATTGGCAACACGAGTAAAAATGTTAGTCAGCTCATAAATTATATAGGTACATAATGTTCCACCATTTTTAGCACAAGTCACTTACTGTATTGAGCCAAGGAACGGGAAGATGCAAAAAACGGCGGTAACACGGGTTTCGGAAAGGAGCCTACAGAAAGCGTATCTGCGTCTGGTTCAGAGTCCGACAAACCTTCCAGTTCGTCAAATAATTCATCTATGTTATCAATGTTGTCGATTGCGCCTCCAGGTTTCGTCTCACTTCCTCGATGTCCCTCTTCAGTTGCTTTAAACTTTTTCAATAGGTTGACAATCTTCTGCTTCAAATTCTGTGAAAAATGTAAGGCAAATTGTCAAATATCATCTTCATTTTCTGGCTCAATCAGTCAATATCATTGTAAAATATCCTCTTACCTTATTATGGGGTATTTTGGAATTCTTCCGCAGAATTACGTCGTCCGGAGGAGAATCACTGGAATGACTTGAAAAGTCGTCCTCATCATCGGAAAAGTCATGGGCTGGATTCCTCAACGGTTTGCCTGCAGGTTCACCAGCATTCATAGGTGAAGAATTCATTCTCCGCAACCCCGAAGCTTTACCAAGGTAAAGAGATAGAGAAAGAGAAAAAGAGAAAAGTGCAGAAAAAGATAGAGACAAGGGTAGTGTATAGCAGGGGTTTCTCCATTCATTCTCGCTTTCAGAGCTTGTTAGTAAAAGTTTAGGAGATAAAAAGCGAAACGCTTTCCGCATCAAAAAAGTTATTCTCTCCTTTGCGTTTGCCAACAGTAAAAGTGCCAAGGTTAGGGAAGTGCTCATTACGTAAATTCATCGTTGATATTGAAAAAAAGGTACGTACAAGGTACAATCACAAAGGTCTTTTCTTAGCGCACGCATTCACATCACAGAACCTCTCCCCAATAACTTTCTACTGAAGTAGTGCTAAATTTAGGAATGTCAGAATGGGGAATACATTTCACATAACTTCTCGATCAGTGGAGGAGAGAGAGAGGAAGGTAGCAATAAAATAAATTCATAGCTCGTTCAACTGGAAACGGAAAGACGTAAATTGGGAGTCTAGAAAGCGGTAGTTTTTCTACATCAGTTGAAACAGTCTTGAAAGCATTCCAGAAAAAAAGTAGCAAGGTTAAATTTGGAAAGTACGGATAAACATGCAAGTTTTAAGAAAATGGGAACGGAATAGAGAGAGTGAGCTTGACGGTTGAGCATTTAATTGATTTAATTAATTAAAGTGAAACTTAAAATGAGGAAACTCCCGAAAGCAAATATTTTTCCCCCGCTTTCCTCGTGCTTTTTAGTTGTGAAAATGTAGAGAAAACATTTCTGAGAATTTGTTCATACCTGCACCATGCTTTCCCTTTCTGTCTTCGATACCATCGTCGACAGGCTGAGATGCAATGCCCATGATTGTCACTTTTGCAAGTGGTCCGTTGTTCTCCTTATTACCGACGTCAGGTGTAAATAGGTTTAGTTCCAGGTCCAAATAACTTCGCTGAAGTACCTGAAATTTTAAATATTTAGGTTGTAATGAATAATGGAATTAAAACGATGAAAGGTAGTACTACAAGAACGAAACAAACACGCTTTTCTTATTAGCTTACCATAGCCATATCTATTGTTCCTTCAGCCAGCGTTTTGTACCCTAGAATGGTTCGATTTTTGTACTTTTTACGTCTCTGGAGCATTATTAACAATCGGTTTTCATCTCGTTTCAGGAAATGAGGGTACTGAAATGAACAAATTTCCATTAATTAGCTTATTAATCACTATAATCTCATAAAAAATCATTTTCTTTGCAAAAACAAATTATTCCTCTTACCTGTAATGAAAAATGGAGTTCAAGATCTGTGCTTATCAGTCCATTATCCGTGAGAGGAATCTCATTAGATCGGAGTGTCCTCCGGGAACCAGCCATTTTCACTGCCACTATGACAGAGCTCACTTCGGAAGTTGGTAGGGGTCGCATCACCACCAATCGGATTAGCGTCAGAGAACACAATCTGCAAAAACGATTTATAAAACCATCACATTAATCATCAAATTACAATTAATCACTACTTTTGTATCGTAATCTACCGCCGACCATTTGCTTTGTAATCAATTCCCACTCCCCAAACCACACGTATTTCAGTCTCGTTTCCAATTTCGATTCAGACATTATGACTTTCAAACAGAGCTGAAGGTCACTACTTTTCAAGGTTGCGTATACAAATATCAAATAGTTTTCTCTCTTCCTCTTAAAATTATTTTCCTATTCATCTCATAATTATATTATCGCACACATTATCACCAAAAGATATGTAGCATGTAATAGTTCGTGTTGGTGAGTCGTGCCAAAATTACTTTCCTTTCCGATGCCAATGTCAATACAAAGTTTTCCTTCCGGCCTGCTCCTTTCCCAACAGATTATAACGAGTGCTTCGAGAAACTCTATAATTTATCATTTCTCTGACCCACAACGAACAAGCTTGGCTAACATAAAAAAAGTTCCCAGAAAGCTTATCTTTGAGGAGCACGAGTACATATGCAAAAGGTCTTTAAAAATCTCACTTTACTCCATACTATCGTTTCCCAACTCGTAAAACTTCACTCACTATAAAACGACTTAAAAACCTTAACATTCCACGTGAATCCGTTAAATTGCCACTTAAAATCCCGTATAACTACTCACTTACTTATGACTTTTTTCATATTTGTTATAATATCATTATTATGCAATTCAGCAACCTTCACCATACTTGTAGTTTAGAAGGCCCAGAGGAATCTCATGTCATGCAATCCACAGTTACAAAATATTTCTCTCTGTCACTGCTCAAACCGTTGTTTCGAAAAGGCATTATGCCAACGAGATAGAAGAATGTTTTATGTTCTATAGCGAAATTCCTCACCCTCTTCCCCTCCTAGTATCTCCTATCATTTAGAGATGCGAAATGGAAACTTTAAGCTTCATCTTTGCCCTAAGCCATATAGCAAAATTCCATTCTCAGCAGCAGTTCACAAACGATGGCATATGCGAACGAGACAACAGACAAGTATCTCTCGAACCGAATCTCATCACCCATATTATCAGCATGCTATTAAAGAGCCTCAAACCCGAGAGAAAATTTCGAGTTGCATAACCCACCACAGAACAAACAGATTACATGTTGGTGAGAAGAATGCGGCTGACAGTGTAAAGTTTTGCCATGTGCACGAGTCCTATTATTGAATTCTTGGCTACTCTTTGAAAAACAACTAGAGATTCCTTATAATTTCGCAACTGCCATTTCCCAATGGATTGTCGGAAAACCGCAGATGCAAATGACGACAATGAAAAGGATTCAGGCTTCCATTAAGCTAATATAATAACATGAGACATGAAAGAAAATATTTTGCAAGACGGCGCCCATGGTGGTGGTGGACGCAATTATGGGGACCTGAGCATATTTCATACTTTGCTAGTAAAACGATTTTACATGTAGTACTTTCTAATGAATTTCAAAAGTTTTCCATCCGGAAGGGAAAAAGTAATTTTCTATTCCTAAAATTCCATTTCCCAGTTGTCAACTGTCTACAAAGTTGTGGTTGTCTTGTTCTCGCGAAAAAGGATTACGAATTCGCATTAGCCTGTTGAAAGTCAACTTGTGAAAAGTTGAGGACAATGAACAACTACATTAGGAAACTCATCAGCAGTTTTGTTCAACGGGATTGGTGAACTTTGGCAAGAGTTTTGATGCGAATGTCCACAACCACCCTTCAAGCATTTTCTGTTAATTATCTGCCAACCTTACAAAAAATCAAGTAAGGTCATAAGTCACTATTTGAACAATCTTTTCGAGCTCCAGTGCGATTTTGTCACAGTCACGAGATACTTCCGTTCCTCTAGTCATTTAATGAATAAACATTCACACAAAGCTGATGAGGCATACGACACAAAAGGTGGAAACAATAAGAGCTCCTTTTGTATGAAAAGAAAATCAATTTCTTTTCTATGCATCCGTTCACCCATGCCATTTCACTCGAAGAGAAAAGCCCTAATCATGTCAAGTCATGTCATGTCAGGCTCCTATTCAATTCCGATGCATTGCGCAATTGGAATAAAATGCAACTGGCATAATATGCCAAACATGTAAACCTTTTTACTTGTGAGTGCTCTTGTGATTTTCTCGGAGAAATCATTTTGACTCAACCAAGTGAACTCGCGAGTTTCTCTCATTTCTTTGGAAAAAAATAGTTGGCAAATCGCTCCCTTCTTTTATCGACTTGACAGCTTTAGCCATTTATCACGGTAACGTTTTCCGAATAAATTTGGCTACATGAAAGGGATAAATGTCCATGTTTCACAAAAATAGCCTGTTTGAGTAAACGAACTGGAGCGTACAGGGAAAATGTCGTTTGTTCCCGGTCGCATATTCTGTACAAAGGTGATATGTTTAGCACAGGACAATGAAAGCGAGAGAAAAGAAGATGTGTAAAAAGCATTCCTTTTGAACAGGTCCCCCAAGACCTTTTCCATTTGCATTCTCGCAAGCTTCCTATTTTCAAAAGATATAAAAAGGACAAGAGTCAAATTGCTTGTGAAGTGTGCAGCGGTCATTGCCATTCTGTTTCAAGCACGCTAATGTAAATCATTCTAATCAAATGCAGTTGCTGTTCATATTAAAGTTCTCTCAGATCGTTCAAAAGTGCTCCAGGAAATATCCCTTTTCAGTCGCTTCTTTTTTCCAATTTAGACATGATTAAATCTGCCTTTATGCGGATGACAGAAGAGTGGAGCAATTGAAATTTCTATTGGCATGGGTGAACGGATGCATAGAAAAGAAATTGATTTTCTTTTCATACAAAAGGAGCTCTTATTGTTTCCACCTTTTGTGTCGTATGCCT